>JABWIB010008995.1:6536-20537 GCA_016617825.1 Platyplectrum ornatum | reverse complement strand
ACCATCTATATAATGTATATGTGACATAGACTGGAGGTACCATGACATCCCCCAGACCACACATTATACACCATCTATATAATGTATATGTGACATCCCCCAGACCACACATTATACACCATCTATATAATGTATATGTGACATAGACTGGAGGTACCATCACATCCCCCAGACCACTCATTATACACCATCTATATAATGTATATGTGACATAGACTGGAGGAACCATCACATCCCCCAGACCACACATTATACACCATCTATATAATGTATATGTGACATAGACTGGAGGTACCATCACATCCCCCAGACCACACATTATACACCATCTATATAATGTATATATGACATAGACTGGAGGTACCATCCCTACATGATACACAGAGATGGAGCACATCCCCCCCATTGTTCTAAGCACATAGCCCCCTCAGCATGTCACTGGCACAGGAGGTGGGCCCCTACCCCCATAGCCATGGCCAGTACTTACCACCCAGGTGAGTCCCCCGGTNCCTCCTCCTCCTCCAGTGAATTTAGACATCTTCCTCCTCCCAGAGGACTGCGGTATCCGCGTATTAATAGATGAGAGAAGCGGCTCCTATTGTGCGGCCGAGCTCCTCCCCCAGCACCAGAGGAAGGATTAGATGGGGCCTAGTGCCCAGGCTCCGGGGGTCGGGGATGAGCCAGGCTCCCAGTATGATAAAGGAAGGTAAAAGGGCGGCGCAGCCCTGCTACAGCCTCCCGGTACCGTGCGGCCAGCGGCGACGCGTCATGTGTACCGGGTGCATCGACAACGCAGGCACCGTGTGTGCAGCACGGACAGCACAGCCTCGGTCTTCCAACCTGACCCCCGGTCCCCCCTCCTCTTCCTCCCGCAGACAATACACAACGCCGCTTCCGCTCTCCGCAGCTACACACGGGGGCCCGGGAACATGGCTAACCAATAGGGTGGCCCCGAACGCCTGACGTCATGAACGAGAGGGGAGGGCGGGACCACGCTGCTGGGGTGGACAGGAAAGATAAAGAGCGTGACGTCACGACAGCGGCAAAGCATGACCTGCTGCTGGGGGAGCGGGCTGCCATAGAGGATCCATAGAGGTCCTCCCGGGAGAAACCAAGGGTCGGCAGTATGGGGGCGGGGGGCGTTATGCAAATCATGCCTAAAACCCATAACACTGCTATGGAAGGGGGGTGGGACGTCACCAAGCCCCGCCCATCCATAGTGATGATCAGGGCTGGAGCCAGAAATCTGAGAGTCTCCTGGACATTCTGGAAGAGCTGCTATATGTCTGGGGGTGATTGGCGTGACCCATGTTCCTTGTTATCTGTTACTCATCCCTTAAGCTGGCCATACGCTATAAGATAAATCCCAAATCTGACAATTGGATGAAAAATGAACTTTTTTTTTTTTTAAAGGAATTGGAATCCGCCATACACTGTACAATGATTGTATGGTAAAAAAAATGAAATATGCAAATTAGTACCTCAAACAATATGCTTATAAAGTGGGTCTTTATGGCAGGATTATTGCAAGTGCCCATACACTGAACAATATTTTACCTTAAAAAACGATTTAAGTTTGAGCATGTCAAATGAACAAAATAATCACTTGATGACTGCTTTTGAACGTTATCGGCCAATCGTTCGAAAAAAAAATCTTTCACATACACTGAATGATTTTTCCAGAAAATTTAAAGATTGGAACAATTAATCATATAGTGTGTGGCCAGCTATAGATAAGACTTCTAGTTACTGGGTGTGTTTCTATGGCCAGGATGGCAATGCATGGTGAATACTGTCTGGTTGTCCTGACACAGCAGAGATCTGGGATTGTACCTGGACTACATTGTGATTACACCCGATATGGATCCGGCCCTGCACCTCTCCTAAATCATATCTCCCTAATTCTAACTTCAGAGGGACCATTTTGTTCTGATAAGAGGACTAAAGTGGACGCAAGTTATTTTTAATTTAAAAGTTCAGTTTTGCCCTCGGACTGTTGTGTTTGGCCACCTACCGTATTTTTCACACCATAAGACGCACCTAGTTAGCGAGCTAGTTAGTGTATACTATAGCAGAATAACATTTGAGCCATTTAAAGTGAACAACACTGAACGGCCCTTTAGTGGTGGTAGTCATTGTAAGGGGTTTTAGTAATGATGGAGCACTAATACTGAATTTACTAAACAGGGATAGCAACCAATCGAGCTCACATTCTCCAGTGTATAAAATGAAACAGAGTTTGAATCTGATGGTTTCTATGGGCCACATCCCCACTCTTCAATATTCCTGCAATCTCCCAGCTTTAGGCCTTTGTATCAACATGAACTTAGATCGAGTTTTACATGACTGCTTGTATGTCCATATCAATATGGTATTATTTATTTGCTTGATATTGTGGCCGTCCTGGTCTTAATTTTTTCTAGGGTGGTGAACTGTGCGATGGGGGTGAGATGATGCTATGCGCACTCCCACTGGTCGCACATCGCATCGCTGAATCTTTTCTGCTGCTGGCAAGATTCATGGTCATCGCTGCTGATTCCCTATACATTTATACACTATGGGAGCGATCCATCTTACCCCCTATCGCATAGGTGTATGGCCAGCATAAGCATGTGGGGTTTTTATTGTGTCTCTTTTGTGGTTTTAGTGCTCCATTCCTGCCCATTAGCCTCCTCCATACTATACTGTTATAAGGACAGAAAACATAACATACCATCAAAGACTGCGATTTGAAGCGCTCCTACCCAACCAACCAGACTAACAAGATGTGTATTTGTGCTCTTGCATTGGGCATCCTGTAACAGCTGTTGTAGCAGTCAAACTACGATCAACAAATTGCTTACTAAACATCATTACTTACGTATAAATATTCTGTCTTGTCCTGGACATATCTTACATTTACCAAGAGAAAAAAATCTCTCAGCACAACACATTTACCAGTAACACACTAGTCCAATATCTGTAATGCCACCGTCACTGTGTCCCTAATATGTGTTTTTGAGAGCCGACTCACCTAAGGAGACACCCCTAGTCTCCATAGTGTGCATTCATATCTTACAGTTGCCTACTTACCTCGCAGCATTTCCTTATGCTGGGAAACGTTACTTCCAGAAGGTCCACAGTCCATGGCGGGTTGAATCATCATTTAGGCAATCATTTCTTGATACAGTGTGTCTGTTATTTTACCAGTTAGGTATCTGCCTGTTACTGTATTGTATTGTTACTGTATTTATTAGTCAAGGAACCATCAACAAAGTAAGACATTGGAAAGTGACTGCAGAAAGGTCACTTACCGCGTCTAATTTCCGCACTCTCTAAATGTAGGAAGTATTTTTTCTGAACAAACGTATGAACACAATGCTGTTCCTGTATGAAATCTTACAAGGGTAAATAGGATAACTCTGGCTTGAGGATAGCTGTATATCTTTCTATACTTAAGTACTCCTTCTCAATGTGAAGTAAAAAAAACAAAAACACCTTTCAGTAGTGATCACATATCTGCCTTCCGCAACAAGAATAATAATAAAACATCATTTGTGTACACAAGAAATAGTTTAATATATATCATTAAAATACAAATAAAACTATGCACATAGTGAGGCATCTCGAGAAACTGCAAACCATGAAGTTTAGTCCTCATACCAAGCCTGGATGTGGTTTAAGACTGTGACCTGATCCAGAGTGCTACATACGCCGGTGAATCAGCCGATTATTAGCCGCTGAGGCACTATGCTCGGCTATTGAGAAAATAAAAATGCATGTGAGTAGATTGAATAGGCTTTCCCAATACAATCGCACTATTTTTATATTTAATAGCCGGGCATAGTGAGGCAATCAATAAATTGTGCAGAGGCTGCGGCTTACGGCTCAAGGGGGACAGGGGGGCATAACGCTTCATTTCCCTGTCTGCGATTTGTAGGTAGGTGCTCCCGGTGAATCGCCTACACTGGAATACATACTATTCTAGCATTGGCAAACTAAAGCAGCAACATTTGGCTACCACACTGAATGGAGACTTCCGTCCATGGAAAGGGATTTTAGTTTAGATACAGGCCATACACACGATGAAAATATAGTCAATTTATTAAAATAAGCATAATATTCAATAGATGCATGTATTTTATTCAATATTGCAGTCAGTATTTTATACTTACAATGGAGACAGTGTGAGAAAAAAAAAAAATTAAACAGTAGTAAAACCTTTAAAAAACGTAATCCCCCAACCTTCATATTCCACATCATATACAGTAAGTGTCTCTTATTGTAATGTCCTGCCACTTGGGACAAGACTTAGATAAGTGTATACAAGGGGGTGGTGCATGATCAAGCGGGATATACCCCACCAGGTATCTATCATCTGTCAAATAAAAGAATTATTTTCTTTGAAATCAGCAAATGTTAAAAGAACCTTTTGTCACAGCAGGATCTGCGTTGATTTATGTAGTTTGAGGACAAAAATACCAAAATAACTACAAAAATGTAAAATAATCATGTGAAATCCATATCATCTCAATCATAAAAACTAGTATACATCATATCCCAACAATAATATATCAAACCATTAAAACAAATGGATACAAAAACTAAAACGATAATATTCCTAAGCGTCTTTTAGAGTTATAATAATTTCCAAAGAATTTCCCTTCTCCGTTAGGCTCTCCCGAAATAGTTGAGTATGTTGCCATGCAGAAGTCCCTTGCCCACCGCTTAGTTCAGCTTCCAATACAACTTCTGACGCATCTAAAAATTCGGGATAAGAAGAGAGGTTCTTATCTGAAATAGAAAAGAAAAAAAATAGACAAGTTAAATACAAAATGCATAAAGAGGCTGATCCACAGTTTGGGAGTAAGAGCAAATCAGGCTCAAGTGCAGACCTGGGCAATACCAAAAAGTGAATTGCAGGGGAGGCGAGTATAAACTGTGAAAACAGATTGATGTTTCCCAACTCAACTCTAATGTACAAATTAAACATTAAGCCAAGCAGTATGTGAGTTTCGTTGTGGAAAAGCAAAGTGTTTTCCCATGAAATTAAAAGTCACATGAACCCCCCCACACTGCAACATTGATAGATTGACACATAGATTGATTGACTCAGGTCTACACTTGCACCTAAAGAAATGCTTAGGGGAAATTTAGCCATTATTGCTCTAAGTTTTAGCTTGTTGTGTGTCTGTGGTATTGCAGTAGTAGCTTCATCTATGATGAACTGCTATGGTCAGAATTACAATGAATTGCAATGACTTAATCAGCTTTGTATATGGACACAACAACCAGAGTCACACACAGTACAAGGCGTCCCCTAAAGACTAGGTGAACGGATTTTGGCTTACCAATTACCCAGCCCATTTATAAAATCGTATTGGAAAGTATAGAAAGCTTTTATTAGCAATTCATGTTTTTTTTTTTCTTATAAACCACAAAATGGCCAGGGGGGGTAATTCCCACTTCGCTCTCCCATGAATAGAAACTTCCCCTTGATTATTTTATATGTTTTGTACTGTACATGCCATTGGAAACTTACCAGGGACAATTTCCACTTGGGTTTCTAATGAAGACAACTTCCATTTTATTTGACCATTGTGGAAGGTTTCACTACAGGTCCGGATGCTTATATTCTCCACCTTCAATCCCACAGATGAGCATTCAAACTTCCAGGCAATTCTAGCTGATGTCGTTTCTTCTCTACGTGCTAAATACACCTGCAAAACACACGTATCACATAGGGGATGAAATCCAACAAGAGAATTAGGGAAGACAATGTATCATATCTGAAAGAATATGACCATGGTTCCCAATATATATTATTTATATATATATATATATATATATATATATATATATATATATATATATATGCAAGTATACAAATATACACTACAAATATAAAAGACACAATAACTAGCACAGTGCTAGTTTTAGAATTAAAAAAAAAAGCTGGATTTAAATTAGTGTCAAAGCATATTTTCTTTCCAAAGATGGAGTTTCAAATGGGATAAAATAACTTATTAAGATCACAAAATAGTCTTAAAGATTTTAAAAGGTGGATTTTTTTTTTTAAAGATGTTTGTGTTGATGGGGTAACAGGCAGTGCTCCAGTTAGTAACCCCGACGCATTCATCACAGATTTTGTTTACTGTCATAGCATGAGAAGAGATAGGAGGCAAGTAACAAGTCACTGTCTAGGCCAGCGGTTCCCAAACTATCTCACTTCAGGAATCCCTCACTTCAGGATAGCCTACCAGACAGCACATAACACTGTGTATGTCCTGCAGACTGTGGGAAGAATGCAAAAGGCAGGCAACCACGTTATCTACTTTGCCAGCCCGAACAATATAATTCGATATAGCAGCGGCACCCCAGGAAAAGTGACACACCCCTCCGAGAGCCACAGTGCACAGTTTAGGAAAGTGTCCAGCGACGTTGTGCTCTTGTGAAACAGATGCAGAACGATCAGCGCCAAATGAAGCCATTTATAAAAATTTCATATCCAATATGTAGAGTAACAAAGAACCAAATTGTGTTAAATGTTTTATTTCTCTCTCTCTTTAGAACAGAAAACACCTACAGCCGAGAAATCCACATAGAATTCCATGGATTAAACACAGCTACACAACCACTGCAATCACGCACACAGTAACTTGTCGTGAACTTACCATTTTCCAATCATTTTCTACTTTTCTACACATAGACTCAGCCAACCAGACGCCGTTCTCCCAGCTTGTAATCACTTCATTGTTATTCGAAACACGAGTGTAGCGATTCTCAACAATGTTATATTGTAGGTGGAATCGCTTGGCAGCTTTCTCTTTATCAGTGGGCACAAATATCACAGGCTTATTCTATGTAAAGGGTAAAAACAATAGGTAAAGGTAAAAACTTGCAAATCAAAAATTATAGTTTGAATTATTTATATTTACATAATTTTTTTTATGTAAAATTTATACTAACTTTTATAGATAGGAAAATGAAGCAAATAAATAGTCCTTTTAAACCTCTTGGACTATATTTACTAAGCAGGGGGATTGAGAAGTGGTTAGAGCAACCAATCAGATGTAAAATGAAACAGAGCGCTTCAATCTGATTGGTTGCTATTGGCAACATCCCCACTTTTCATTCTCCCTGCTTAGTAAATTAAGGCCCCTGTGTTACTTTGCATTATATATGGCATTATTATGTATCAACATGATTGTCAGGTCCAGATTAACCACCAAATGAATGACTGCTATGAATAATAAAAAGAGGGTACCAATTACAACCCTATACATTTACACTGCTATGACATCAGCCAGACCAATACTGCATGTACGCAAATTTCTGATTTCTGATGTGCTTTACAATTTCCATGAAATAAAGTTGAGAACAACATTAACAGAATGTGCTGTTAATATACGGATGATGTGAATACAATATATGTAATTTGTAGAGACTTTACTAATGGTAGTGAAACCCTTTGATTAGATGGGTTATTGTTTATACAGTGTTTTCATGAATTTGTGTTCTTTTCTCTAACAATAAATATACCTTCATATCACATTCTCCTCGTGCCACCCTCCAAGCGAGAGATCCCGATACCCGGCCACCGAGCTCTCCAGGTTTCGGTGGCTTTGGAGACATGAATTCCACGATCTCCACAATCAGCCTCCCCAGAAGTTCCTTCTTTCTCGGTTCTGGTAAGGACTGCTGCCTCTAATTCATAACAACAAAATGCAGAAACGTTATTCTATGTACAGCAGTTTCTGCATTTTTAAACACATTCCATATAAACCAAGACCAGTATAACGTATTGACTGCATAGCTTCGCATTACATGCAAATAACATTCCCATTGGTTTACACTACTCTGCAAGTCTTTATTATTAATAGCTCTTCTCCTCTCTGCAGACATCATGAATTTATGATCTCTTCACAAGTCGATGTTATGATATTCGAAACGGTTTTCTTGCCTGCAGAATCCAGCACCCTTCTTCCAGGTTTGTCCATGGGTCTTGGTGTCCTTTGTGCAGACTGGTCCTCAGAATAGCGCGTCATGCAGGGGTAAAGGACCATTACTGAGGTACCGGTGAATACAGCGTTGTGTTAACGGCCTAGACTTCTTTTGCTACCTCTGGTGAGATGAATGTCAAATAACTGAACAGGAGTTTGCTCCACTCGTCAAACAATGCTACGAGCTTTACTTTGGGTGCAAAGTCGGTGGTGGGATGACAGTGGTTTAATACAGTTTACAGTTAGGGTGTATTCTGTGTATTAATACATTAGAACATGGGGCCTCATCCAAAACAAAGTGTTTTTCTGTAGGTACAGAATTTCTGTACTGCACTAGATCCAGACCTGTGTGCGTGCCTCCCCTCTCCCTCCCCTAGGGCATACAATCTGCCTTAGCTTTACTCGTTGATATGTTTCATAAACAAAGCATATTAGTGTGTAAAGTTTTTACTGTCCCCTCCCGGGATCATTAGCATGCCTGGTCATCATGCTAATGCCCAAACCCAGCCCCTTGTACATAGCTAACACATGCAAAATGCGTTATTTACATACTAATACTGCCATGCACATTGTTTTTGGGCCTTCTCCACACACGGGTGGAAAATTGGACACTTACATATTGTGAACCTACACAGACCATTTAGCAGAAATTCCGCAGCCCAGTATGAAAGTCATTGCCCTGAGCAGACACAATGTACATAAAGACGATTTTCTTATACCATGTGTTCAAATCAGCCAAAATTATTATTTCTGGATCCAGCGCATGGTGTTTATACTTAAATACAATTTCCGAATGTGCAGATATTTTAGCATATCCTTCTTCTAAAGGTTTCTAAACACTGACCGTCTTATTGAGAGCAGCAATGGCTTCCCGAAGCCAGCTTTCCCGAACCTCTTTTCTCCTTGAGATGACATCTTCATGTTTACACGAATACCTCCAGGTAACATCAACAACCTACAATATTAATGGCACATTTTACCACCTTCTAGAAAGCTCTAATATAGACTAAAACTAGGACATAATATACAGCACAGAATCAATATTTAGAACAGAAATATGCAGTGTCTGTGTGCTTAATAAATCTCAGTTATTTACCTATTTTATATTTCCATGCTATAGTGGTATGGATTGTGACTGGATCACCAATCCAATCCTCACATGCCACAAGTATTGGTGTTTTAGCTTCATTCCTACAACACCCTGCAAGTTAAAAGCATTGATATGTGTTTCTTTAGGCAGAGCTGTTCAAGTAAAGCAGGGTACACTGGAGGATTCTAAACCCATGCACAGCCAGTACTGCCACTGAGTGATAACATGGGGCCTCAGGGGACGCAACGCCACAGAGGAGCAGTGCACTGGTCGACACACACAGTGCAGTACCGGCAGCTGTATTTGGCCTGCTATTGCTGAACCGTATGACAAGAAGCTCAACAGTGCAGGATAAGTTGCTACATTTCCACTTTCTAAATAGCACAGAACCTAAATCACACTATAAACAAGTGTTCAGAGCAGGGGCAGGCAACCTGCGGCTCTCCAAATGNCAAACTANACATCCCAGCATNCTTTAACAGCTGATACCTGACAAAGCATGCTGGGATGTGTAGTTTGACAACATTTGGAGAGCCGCAGGTTGCCTACCAATGGTTTAGAACAATATTGTACAAATGTGTTCTCTACAACAATCATTCCCAATTATTGCAACGAACAAGACATTGTTTAATTGCATCTTTAAGTTTTCTAATTTTAGCAATAAAACAATATCCCTAACAAAACAGATGGAGAGGAAAACAAAAAAAACACACACAGCTGCCAGTATTGTGTGTACATGAGTCATCGTGCTCATCGGGTCTGAAAGTCCTAAAGTACAATCCTCCATGACATGGTTTGACATACCTCATCTTTGGAGAACGCTATGATGTATGACAGCTTCTTGCCCCATCCCACCTCATATAAGAGAGGTTTATCACACGCATTTTCACATGGGTCGCAATGAAGCCATCTGTTTTGGGATGAAGAGAAGACCTCAGTCCAGACATGGTCTGCAAGAGGTGAAAGATATGCACTTACGCTCTATATTCTGCTCCTTAGTATTCATGTAACTATGTACAACATGAGCACAGGGAACACTGCAGGCATTGCAGATTGCATGGACATATATAGTATTGAGTCTCTTCATTAGCGTAGCCAATCATACCACAGAATTACTCATAGGAACATTAGTGCGGATGCTGATGCCACTAGTTAGGGCAGGACTGTGAGGCTATTGGCACCACATGAAAAAGAACAACTGGTCACACCGAGCAACAATGCTAGACAGCCATAGGAGGACGGACGACTACTATAGAGTCTGAAAATACATTGGCATTCACCTTGTTTGTTTATTATAGTATTTATTTACTGGTTCTATATATTTTGCCACCTTAATGTGAATTTACCGCTAACCCTCACATTTTTTCTTATTATTAACATTATTGGAATTGAACAGAAGCAGAGTAGCAATGTACACTTCACAGTTGAATTCCAGTGACTCTAGGACCCTGATGGCCAACCTGTGACACTCCAGATGTTGTTAAACTACAAGTCCCATCATGCTTTGCCAGCTCGTGCTAAAGGCTCAGCATTCCAAACTCCTGGCAATGTATGATGGGACTTGTAGTTTGACAGCATCTGGAGTGTCACAGGTTAATCATCAGGGCTCTAGGATGTCATTTATGCAGAGGATGGTCTCTGCCCCCTCATCTAGTACAGGCAGATAATATACAAATATGCATTGTACCCGAAACACTAAAATACAGACAATAGAAGAGTGAGTGCCAAGTAGATGGCTCACCTGTAGAGTCCCACACATATCTGGCTTCCAGCCCCACAGACCGGCAGCACAGTGTAAAGCAGTTGGCCCACTCTCCACATCGCCCACGTTTGGTTTCTAAAAGCTTCTCTGGGTCATTGTACCTAGAATGTGTAATAATACTTTGGGTTAAACGTACACAAATGTGGATTATTCATTACAGTTTTCCATCACATTTAATCCTATTCAAAGAGGGTAGAAGTGGCTCTTCATGCCATTGTCAATGGAAACCGTGCACTCTCAAAGGTAGTATCATTCTATGGAACAGGTATTATTACACCAAATCAAGAAGATTTACCACCAGACTGTTCTGCCAGTCTGGTGGCTATAAACACATTCTTCTTGTCAAGTATTTTCCTAAGATGGTCCTCATTTTACCCATAGATGCGGCCTAGGCTCTATCTGCCTTGTGGTGGACATGTGTAAGTGAATTTCTTTAACAGGGTGCCAAGTTATGCTTAGTTTATGGCCAAAAATATGTAATTGGAGAGAATTGGGGGGAGGGGGGTAGAAGACTAATAGAGCAGAGAAGTACTGAAAGAATATTGGTGTTCCCTATTACAGAAGAACAAACATGGCTAATTAGCAGTTTTTATCAAGAGTGAATACAGACATGTGGTACAACTCTAAGCAGACATTGGACCAGATCCAGATTGTATGCACTGTTCACTTACTCATGAGTGGGCAAAACCATGTTGAATTGCAGGGGAGTTAAATTTCATCAGTTGAAATTAGAGTTAAGAGATGATGTTTCCAGCTCAAGTGTAATAACAGTGTAACAGTAACGCTGGTCAGTGTCTGTGTGCAAAATATAAAGTATTCTCCCTGCATGCAAACACTAACATTCATTTTACCTCCCCTGCAACTCACTCGCGAGTGGTCAAAACCATAGTCAGTAGTAAGTAAAGTCTGGATCTGGTGCATTGAGCGAATAGATTCAAATAACTAAATAAATACAAATCCTATATCAACCATCAAACCCAAAAGGAAGACACAGCAGAGATTCTATTAAACATCCAAAAATTAAATCCAATTCCAATACATAAAACACGGCGTGCATAGATTGCTTAAACTATCTCACCTTGGAAACCGGTTGACATACTGACAATTTCTGCAGTAATGGTTCTCCACGCGGTTCGCCCCCCAGCGCAGCTCTTCAGCAGAAGGTGCAAGCGAATCTCTAGCCTCAGTCTGATTTCCACACTTGTCACAGGGAAGACTATTCACCCACTGGAAAAAGTCATTCTTAAACCAATGTAACAGCTCTAGCACCAGAAAATCATCCTCATTCACTGGCGTATCTGAATGGGAAAAATAGCATTTTTAGTTTTATGTATTTAAACATCTGTAACTACATTCCCTGCTGAACTGCTAGTAACCTTTAATCCCGCATTTTAGCTTGAAATCCAGGATTTTGTTAGTTATGGAAGACCTTTATAATCACATTGATTAAAAAAAAACTAATTAAAAAAATAAAAATTAAATAATAATCAAATATATCTATATTCATATACATCTATATTTATATATACACCTACATTCAACACCATGCTCTACAAAAGAACCTATATGGCTTTACTTAAGCGCAGATATCGGGGGTGGCCGACCTAACATGAAGTAAAGGACAGAACCTTAAGTTCAGACATCACTTCAGTACCTGCATCAATGCTCCGGGCCTGCAGAAGTTTCTCCTGGGCTTTCTGCCTCAGTTCTGATACAGGTATATGTTCTCGAGCTCTTCTCTGAAGTTCAGGTTGCTCATAGACTAGAACATGCTGAAAGTTGGACTGTAGTGTCTTAAAAAATTTAATTTCAGATGCCTAGAATAAGAAACTTGTATTAACCCCATTTTATATATTCTTTAACTGCATTCCCTGTACGAAATCAGAGTGTTTAAGACCATCATATTATGGAAGTAGCCATAATCCTTTCATTTTGATCTTTTCCCACAATGCCCACCTACCCACACATTTCTCAAACCCGCTGCAACATTACATCAGACAATCAACACCCATTAATCAGTCACTATAAAAGAATAAAACCATTACCAAAGAGTTGGCAGAAGACTGTGGTCTATCCTCTGTCTGTACAGGTTTACTTGCTGGGGGCGATACCGGGGCAAACTGTGCACTAGCTGCATCTGGTACGGGATTGTCTGCGCCACCGAGCTGCTTGTTCCGCTCCGATGCTATAAGGTCTCTCACCTTGCGCAGTTTCTCTACAGATGCTTTCTTGGGGAACACGAGATGCGTCTCTCCCTGAATAACATTGAAATAGAGAGTTAGCGCAAAATACTGGTACATTAATTTTCCTGACTCCACATAACATGAACTGTTCTGTTTCATTAGTATCAGCCGGTCAGTAAACTCACCAGTACTATATAGATTATAAGTTATCTGGGGCCAGGAGACAAAAGTCTTGTTGGTTTCTTGGGTTTATTCATATTTGCATTTAGGAAACCGCCAATGTGTTCTACTGACTCACAACATAACGTATGGCTGTGGTTTGCCGCTAGAAACAGCGTCAGCGGGAGTGTGACGACTTGTGGCAGCGCTGATAGGTATGTTATAGGAACCTCCCATAACCCACCTCTCCCCTCCTTACTGCCAAATCCTAACCTTCACCTCCCTNCAATCCCGACAGCCTAACCCCAACTTGTACCATCCCCACTGCCAAACCCTAACCTTACCCTGCCCCTGGTGCTCTGCCCCTTGGTGGTAAACCCCATGCATTTGCTATTAATGGGCAGACGTGGCGCCATCAAACCCTGCACCTTTCATAGCACTGATCGAGACTGAAGAAATGATTTACATTAAAATGAATGGCCTGGGTCCCGAAGAGATACTGGGAGTCTCCTGATCCTTCCGGGAGAGTCTGCAACCCTGGAATACATTCCATTCTTATCCTAAACAATTTTATTTATCCATTAATCCAAGTAATTCATAGACACAGCGATGCAAGCATAGGGGACTGCATGGGGACTATGTGACACTGCAGCAGTCATACCTCTTCAAAGCCCATCTCAAACAGACACTCCACAGCCCCGGGCACTGGCAGCAGCCGAGTGGAGAACGCGGTGTTCCCGATCCGTATGGATCTGTATTTCTCCTCCTCTGGGCTCCTGTTGGAAAAAGGAGAGATAAATACTAGATTTCCAGTATATGTCACAG
>JABWIB010008994.1:9509-24735 GCA_016617825.1 Platyplectrum ornatum | reverse complement strand
GGAGCAGAGAAGAGAGAGGGGTGATATGATAGCAGCTTTCACATATATCAAGGGATGTCACCAGGTGCAGGAGGGGGGCATTTTTCAAAGAAAGAGGTGTAATAGAACGCGAGGGCATGCGTATAAACTGGAGGGTGGNAGGTTCAGGGGAAATGTGCGAAAGAATTACTTCACTGAAAGGGGAGTGGATAGGTGGAATAGCCTCCCATCAGAAGTGGGGGAGGCTAATACTATAGAACAGTGTAAGCATGCTTGGGATAAATATAAGGGTATTCTGAGCCTCAAACAAAATGGTGATTAAAATTGGGTTGGTATAGTTCTAAATACACAATCGGGCAGACTGGATGGGCCATGTGGCTTTTATCTGCCATCACTTTCTATGTTTCTATGTTTCTATGATAATTAAAACTACAACCTTAATAAACACAATACTCTTAATACTATATTATTTTTATTATTATAATCTATAATTCTAATAATAATTTCATTGATTCTAAATTCCTTTAGTTAGTCACATTAGCTCCGACTGGCAAGAGAAATGCATTGAGAATCGAATGTGTCTGTTGTTTACATGTGCTATCCTTCTAAGTGGTTCACATTGCTGCCCCTGTGAATAGCACATTCATGCTGGCACAAGCATCAGTCAGTGTCCTAAGTCTCCAGTGTTTTATAACAGCTCTTCTCACTTCTTCTTCCACATTAAAGAGAGCAAAGTCAGTTAATGTGTAAGCTTATAGTAAAGTGATCCTAATCAACACATGCACGTTAAATTGGGATATTTATGGAGAGCCAAGAAATAGTGAATTTAAAAATTCTAAGTTTAAAGTAAATGCACACGATTACAGGTGCACCCACTATATGTCAGTGGTTCCCGAACTTTCTAAGTCGAGCACCCTTAGGTTCCTCATCATTTTTCAAGGCGCCCCTAAGACAAAATAATTCCCATTTTTTAAAGTTTTTGAGTCAAAATCTTGTAATAACTATTTAGGTAAAGACAGAAATACTTCAGGGCGATATAAAATCGTGTGTTTCTCCTATACAAGAAAATAAGTAACACTAGCAATGTGCCATCACGTCAGAAAAAACATTCGGCTGTGAAAAGACCCCAATGAAAGCATCGCAGCACCCCAGGGAGCCTAGGCACACAGTATGAGAACCACTGTTATATGTATATAAAGTACGTATACAAAGTACATCAATTCTATGTTTTCCAAAATCTCCCATTTTATTGCTAAAATTTAAAATTTACTAATGGGCACTGCATTTCATGATATAATTTCAAAATGGCAACTGTAGAAGGCCCATTGCATATAGTAAAAACAATTATGTGATTATCTAACTGCTGACTGCTTTCAAAAAGATTCTTATGTGCCATAGTGCTCCTAAGGCATACTGGGAGTAAATCGATGCTTACTGATTTCCTATTTACTAACACACTGGCTTTTTCAATTGATTTCACTTCTGCACCTTATGATGAATGTGGTTTTCCTATGGACTGCATGAGGTGAGTGAAGTGTCAAATCATGACCTGACAATACTTCCTTGTTCTTCTCTACTAAAACAGAGGCTATCTTTACTGTCCTTAACCAGGGGGTGAACAGGACTTTTAAAACTTATACTATAAGTAATAAACATATTGTATTAAAACAGAACTGCATGAAGGATGAAAGAACAGTCATGTAAGATATTAGAAAATATACCCTGAAGCAACAATGTCTTAGTGTATGAAATTACCAGTAGGTAGAAGTTAAGACCTATAAGCAGGTTAGGTTGTATAGGAACAGAAGAAAGCCGAACAGAGGTTAATTACTGTAAAATGGATATCAGGAGGGTGGATTTGCATCAGAATTACAGCTGTATTGGGTAAAGCTATGTTAAAACTCCTTAGATCCTGCACTAGCCTGAAACCTCTTCCCCTTTTCTTCTTGTCAGGAAAGATGGGAATACTGGCTGCACTGGTATGATGAATTAAAATACCTTGATGTAACAGGTCTGCACGAAGAGACTGGTATCCGGTCCATTGGCTGCTAATTCATATTTTAGGGTAAGTTTAATGGTTGGTAGTTTGTAAAATGCTGCAGTCGTCCATCTGTGTAAGATGATATCACAGTCACAGTCATCTTCTAACATCAGTCTGTAATGTAGCACTGCTGTCGGTAACAGCTGTTTCACAGACAGACGGTTGCATTGACCCCTGAAAGTGTTAAGTACTATAAATCTTTAAACTGTATTGTGAGCTCATTGAGTGCTGTGACAAGCTGATTTAAAGTTTTTAATATCGTGTTTGTGCAAAATCTATATTAAATATATTTTGCTCATCAGGGGCTCTGCATGTTCATTCTTAGTAATGTTCTATTATATACGCACTGGCTGCGCGGGAGCACGGGAGAGGGAAGTGAACTCCCCTGTCATTCCCCCTCTCATGCGAATGTAAAAGCAGAGGTCTAGCAGTCTTTCACTAAATACATTAAACAGAGGGGTAGCAATACAAAAGAGCAGCTGCCGCACTGAATTCTCCTATGGAACACTGTTATAATCCACAGGTAAATTTTTCTCAAATCCCAGCCCTTATCCTAATCCTTACTCTAACCCTTCCCTTCCATAACCCTAACCCTTCCCGTATATTAACTGGTCCCTCCTCACAGCTGTTGGCTGCCTGTATGTTGAAACTCTAATTTTCTAATACAGAAACACATCCTGTCACTTGATTGGATATACATAACTCCACTCACATTATATAGTTGTGTTTTATTTTATTCTGTGCTAATCCTGCTTCATTCTTGAAATTGTCACCAGCTTCTGTTATTGTGGGCTCACAGCTGTATTTTTGTCTTCAAGATTTAAAGTTTGGTACTGCACACTACACACAAGTGATTTTCTATTTAGGGAATTAAAGTTTGTGTTTTAAAATACAAAAATACTTGGAAGTTTCTGATATGGCATCTAAGTGAATGGTCAAATGAGACCAAGTTCATTTGGCATTAAACGTAAAGTGCTATGTTTGTTGGAAACCCAACACTGCATATTGTCCAAAACACCATATCTTGTGATCCATGGTGTTGGAAACATTATGTTGTGGATTTATTTCCCTTCATAAAGAACTAGACAATTAGTCTGGATTAAAGAGAAGATAAATGCTTCCAAGAGGCTAAAGGGTAGGTGGTACATCTTCTAGCATGACAATAATCTTAAACATACCACCCTGATCAAAATAGATCAGTTTAAGAAAAGGAAAGTGAAAGTCCTTCAGTGACCAAATCAGAGCCATTTTTACAGCTATCCCAGGCACAGTCTAGGTAGGAGCCCATGACGGTGGGATTAGACTGGAGCTGCCAACTCCTAGTAGGTCATAGGACTAACTCCCAGTGATAGAAATAGGTAAAAAAAAAGTGTACGCCTATATTCACTAAGATTAACGTGATAAAACAGTTCATTGCCGCTCACAACAATATCTATCTAAGTTTAACATTTCAGAAAGAATGGCCAAACATTCCCCAATGTGGGTGTTCTAAGCTATTTTATGTTTGTCTTTCTAGTTTTTGACTATATTGCCCATAGCAACTAATTAGATTTGAGTATGGAAATAAAGCTGAGTACAATATGGGTACTCAGGAAGGGGGAAGGGGAAAGACCCTGCTCACAGTGACAGCCGCAAATGCTAACAGCCACTGAGCACAAATGACAGAGCAGGCACCATATTTATATACTTGGTGTATCAACATGAGGTTTAAATAAAGGAATAATCTATCTATCATCTAACATCATATTGCCACATTTTATCCCAATGTACACTTATTGTACATCTATGTTATGTATTGTACCGTTATTACTTCTGCTACGCCCCTAGATGTTCTGTGGCCTCTCAATGATCCTGGCATAGTATAGGCAGTATTGTCATCTTTCCCAAGCAGGTTGCATAGGTCTAATTAGTACATCATACTCTACCATACTTCTAAAGCTGGTTATACAATAATCATGATGATCAATCAATAATCAAATGATCTACCTGAGTATGATAAATGTTTCTACACAACAATAATGAATTCATGCACAATTCCAGAAGGAGCCAATGAAATTATCTATGTCTACTATATGAATATCATATAGTATGTAGCCAGCTTTAGCCATATGGGGGCTCATATAAAGATATTTAAAAAAAAAGCTGAAGACAACACAAAGTTTGTTTGTACTTACTGACACTCAAGTATTAAAAACAAAAATTCATAAACACTGTTTTAGCTTTTAAAATGTATTTATTTTTGGAACTTTGGTGGATATTGACCATCATATGTGACACATTAATGGCCATTCTTATGTAATGGGAAAAGGGTCTCCAAGTCTTGAGTAGAATCCCCTCCATATTCTGAAGGTTCTACAAATGAAATTAACAGCAGTCAAGTAGACTTCAGAAAAATAAACAGTGAACACTTGTACGGAGTATAACAGATACCGCCATGAAATACACACACCTCAATAAAAAACAGGCGAGTGCTAATGACCTACAAGTTAGAAAAAAGTTCAGGAGGTGGTAGTGAGGCACTCACAGAGTGCATATAAAAGGAATATTGTCACAGAAGGATATTAGCACCGTTCATAAGTCCTATAGTTTTCATGCAATAATGTGTAGGAATGCCAAGCTTTGGCACAAGCCTGCGACCGGTCAGAGGGCTGTATAAACCGTTAAATGATAACACTGCTGCATGTGCCTACGTTATCAGGATAAAAAAAGATTTCACATAGCAACTTAGAACAGTAAAGTTACAGTAATGCCCCCCAGATTGCAAAGAAGGAATGTGAACATAGGGCAGTGAATGGGCATAAGGCGGACAGGCCAGTATGTATACTGAAACATATGGAATGTTATCAATTGTATAAGAACAAAAGTACATGGTATGCCCTACAGTTAATGAGACCAGGCATGCACTGATTTGTAGTGGCGAGTCCAGAAATATCCAGGGTTAGTATGTATATTAGAAAGCTGTGTCCGTGCAAAAGGAGAATATATTACACATAATTATTGTTTCATTGTTTTCGCACTATAAATACAGGAAGGCAACTTGTTTGGTGATATCAGCCTGACCCAGGATCGCAGCACGCTGTCACATTGAATCCTCACATATTATTGATCCTTTTTCTAATTACAACAAATATATTGCCCCAAAGGAATTTGCTATAACTGATTGTAGGAAACAAGGCACCCACTGTGTGCTGCTGCCTCTAGGTTTTATCCCATACTTGATGCATTGTAACAGACTGTGTTAACCCCACTGTCCCGTTCGCTGTTAGCTCGCTGATCTACCTGTTTCTTAGTGCATGGTACCACTTTGCTTTATAAGGCTGTTAAAAAAAGAAGAGTCGCCCAAGGCCAGTGCCGGTATTAGCACAACATGGCTGAATATTCTCAAATGTGTCCACATTATTAAATCCCCTTCCCATGCAGGATTTCCCTGCTTTAGATGGGACTGAATCCTGTTCTTGAATCTTAAGTAAACACGCTGCTAAGAGCAATCTTCTACTCCACAGGTAATATAATTCAGTGCACAAGCTCCTCAGGGTTCATCTGGTGCAATACGACTGGTGTATTGCTTAGCGGAGGCTCTTGCTGAGACATTTCCTCTGAGCATGGTTCCTCCTCCCCTACAGCAAAAGGAGAGTCCATAACTGGCTGAATCTCCTGAGAGTCCACACTCCTGTGGATGCCATTGGCAAGTTGCTGGCTCTTTGTGGCCTTAATGTTTAATCTTTGTTCCGTACTGATGGCCATCAATGGTTGCTCGCTCCAGTCTTGGTTCTCATTCTCAGCAACCACTGACTGTGTGTGAGGGTTGGAGTTTGGAGTCACAGACCCATTGATGTTCTTGTCTTGATCCAAGCTCAGTTCTTCCTCTTCTTCTGAGTCCAGCCCAGCACAGCGTCCACTACGCTCGGAAGCCGAGAAGTCAGAGTGTACAATGACATCAGCCTCCACTTGATTCTGAGATGGATTCCTGTTATTCCTCCCAACATCAACCTGGAGAGAAGGAAATCATTGTTTAATATGGAGAAGAGGCATAAGAGCATTCACATAATATTTCTGTATCATTTTATTTCTAGAAACCCATGTCCCACTTTACCCTATGGGGTTCATAAGAAATCTCATGTAGGACCATCCTTAGGCCTCCAGAGGTTAAGTGGTTAGCAGAACCATTGGCAGTACAAGTGAGGTCTCCAGTGATGGTCTCAGCATAACTGGTGATGTGGTTGGCCCAGTTCTGAGTGATTGATCCGTTCCATGAAGGCTGTAGTAAGATGAATTTTGAGAGGTTTTTCTACTTCTTTTGTTTCCAATGAAATTACATTGCAGTTAGAAATGACATTATAAGCGCTAACACATCATCATCGTGTAGAATGACAATTATAAAGGCAGACCATATAAATTTAAAAAGATGATCCACATCAATCATACTGGTTTCTCACTCCATGCATATTTTACCTTCATTTTCAGTGGGTTTTTGTCTTCTGGGGGAAGGTTTGTAACAATGCCATGTCCTCCTATTAATTCAGTGACCTCTGGAACTGGAAGAGAGGGGACATCTTCCTGCCGAGAAGGCATTAACGTCTCTAGCTCATGTGAGTCCTGGCAATGGCTCTGAGAACAGGACCCCTGCCTTGCCCTTGGATAAGATGAGGGACCTCTGCTAGATCGGGAGCCCAGTTCAGAACCCGCATCCCTGAGTAAGAATTAGAAAAGAGAAGTTAAATGGAATATAATATAATATAGATTGTATATATATATATATATATATATATATATATATATATATATATATAAAGAAGTCACAGTCTGGGATATGATAATACTGATAATACTTCATAATAGCTCAGATACATTAGTAATAAGTTGTTCATTAGTATTCCTAAAATAAAAAGGAGAAATACAAAATGGCAATGTGTCTTCACCCCGATGGACAGTTACCTGATCCTTCTCCATTGCCATAAGGCAATGTAAATTTGATGCATGCTTTCTGATATATTTATTCCTGCACATTCATTTGCACTGCAGAACACTAGTGTCATGTAATCCACAAAATGAAATATTAATTTCCTGAAAGTGTCAGATAGATCTTGTTATCTGTGTATAGTCATCTTGTCATACTGGGATGTACAATGTAGGACTCTCGTAGCTAATACTGCATATTGGAGAATGCTTTGTAATCATTTTTTTGCCTATTTGACCTAATCTGCTTACACCTTCCTTAAATATGGCTAGCCAGTATATTGAAGCAATCACAGTATATTAAAATAAGTAATGTGTAGATCACTTTATATTATGGTACCGTTCTCTTTTATTTTCCCACTCACATTGTCTCTCCTCATATCTTCGTGTCATTGCTCTCAGTTATATTTTCTTTTAACATGAACATTTCAATCTCCCACCCCATAAAAGCCTAATGTTAATCTGTTCCACAAACCTAGATTATAATATATCAGTAATTCCAGCTAACTAAAATACAGCCCTTATCTTCATTCTGTGATGATGTCAGATATGGTAAAAGGTATTATTACACATGTTTAATTGTACAGTACTTCTTATAGGTGTCTATTTCTTTCATTTAAAGTATTGTTTAAACTTATTACCAGGACTAAAGGTAGTATATATCGCCCCTGTAATAAAGCAGGTTGTCCACTAGTGTATTGTCAGTAGTATATTGTAGTGTATAGTCAGGGCCGGATTAAGGTTTGTGGGGTCCCTGGGCAACCAGCGTGTAGGGGCTCCTGTATGCTCCTCGTCCTCCTGTTCCCTGTATGCCTACACTCCTCTCACCCACTGAATGCCCCCAATAACCTAAATCCCCCTGCAGAATTAGTAGTATTAGTAACTATCAGTACTAGTAGTATTAGTAACTATCAGTACTAGTAGTATTAGTAACTCAGTATTAGTAGTATTAGTAACTCAGTATTAGTAGTATTAGTAACTATCAGTACTAGTAGTATTAGTAACTATCAGTTAAAAGTGCAACTGGAATAGGACAAAAAATGCAGAGAAAAATAAAAATAAAAAAATAAAACATGCTTATTAAGAACAACCATGAAGCAAACACTTCCCTGAAATAGTGTCTCGATGTGTTTCGGAAAGACAAAGGAAACTCCTGTTCCAGCCCGGGCAAGAGGTTGAACAGATGCTGACTGGTGAGCAGGAATAGGGGCTATCTATCGATGGCAGGTGTGCAGCAGTAAAACACTATTTTAATGTGTTTCGGGACCTTGTGTCCCTTTGTCAAAAATATATAATAATGCTAATGAACTGCAACTAATGAATTGCAACTAACTCCCCTGCAATTCAACATGGTTTTGCCCACTCTTGAGTAAGTCTTGTGCAACTCAGTAGTACATAAAGTCTGGATCTGATCCTGCGTGAGGAAGTTGCCCATCCTGCGTGATACAGGATCCGGTCCACTATCACTAACATGTGTTGTCTGTTCTTTGCACAGGGAATATTAGTATTTAGTCCATTTTGCTAAAAATAAATAAATAAATAAAAGGCTGTAAAGATTTTATTCAAAAAAAGAAAAAGGTCAGGTACTATATGGGTGCACTGGCATCAAAGATAAGTGTTTTATAAAAACTATTTTATTAATCATAAAATTAAAAAGGATTTAGACTGTATAGATAGTAGAGTCCCATTTGATTACAATTTATAGAGTAAGATAAATGTGAAATAGTAAGAAAATGTGAATTAAAACAACCAGGCTGGTCATTATTATTTACTCCACATTACTCTTATATTAAGACTTGTTGCCTTATTTGACTATATAAATATGTCATGATACCATGGTGATAACGCTCATATTATAAACTAATAGACACGTCACTGGGGTCTATATGACCTTTATTGGCAGAATTTTCTCTGCAGTACTGAATTGTTTAATTAGGGACATTACAGTCTGGGTAGCTATGTAGACTTTCTGCTGTGCTGCGACTGATTCCTCTTCACACTACGGCACTGTTTATCCCCTTTATCGTCTTAGTTTTGTTATTTTCATTGTAACCATATCATGACAGAGCAGTCTGCAAGTTGCAACATTTAGGTTATTATTTATTCTGACATTATTGGAGTGAATACATTTGTTTTAATCCACCTTTTCTTACTATTTCACATTTATCTTACTCTATACATTTTATCTATACAGTCTAAATCCTTTTTTAATTTTATGATTAATAAAATTGTTTTTATAAAACACTTATCTTTGATGCCAGTGTACCCCAATAGTACCTGACCTTTTTTCTTTTTTTGAATACTTACCTTCAGAGTGGATATATATGACTCATTTAAATAAATCTTTTCCATTATTATTGAACCCTTGTAGTAGTTTCTTTGGTATCTCTGTGGGATTATTATTGGAGTGCAGTTCGTCTTTGTTGTTCCTGCTCTATGTAAAGTTTTTATGTTTAGATGCTGGTAGTAGCAATATATATATATGTCTATATGTCTGATTGACTCACCTCTGTTTGCCCTGCTGGAAACTTGCACACATACAGAGGAGAAGGCACAGGAGACACAGACAGACCCCAACAATGATTCCAGTTACAGAGTTCATATCCAGGACATCTGCAGGAGATATAACTGTGTAAGCACTAGTAAATCGTTTTGCTGTATTCTGAGCTCTTTAGTACCATTCCTTAGCTAGAGACAAAATAGTTATGGAAGTTTCAAATGTACATCCACGCAGATGAATATGTATATGGAAGACATATAGGGGTATATTTACTAAGCAGTGAGATTGCAGTGAGATTGAAAAATGGGGATGTTGCCCATAGCAACCAATCAGATTCAAGTTCACGTTCTCCAGTGTGTAAAATAAAACTGAGAGCTTGAATCTGATTGGTTGCTATGAGCAACATCCCAACTTTCCAATCTCACTGCAATATCGCCCCATACTAAATATACCCCATAGAGGGGGTGACAAGGTTTTTATCTGTTGTAAACAAAGGTTTAGCCTAGGGGCCGATTCAATTCCCTGTGAAGACAGGAAAAGGCTGGTTGTGAGCTTTTCCCATCTTTACGGTAGCCCTAATCTCTCTCATTTTTATATGAGTCGTGATATAAAAAAATTTGAGAGTTTCTGCCCTTATGCATACTGCATAAGGGGGGGACGAAAACAAATGAGTTGGCCCCTATGTATCAAATAGGTCCTGTTACATATCCAGGACCCTACCACAATTGCTAAACTTAATTTAACATAATAAGTACATTGAATCTTATTGGTTGCTATGGGCAACATCCCCACTTTTCCCCACTTCCCCACTTTTCCAAGTAAATCTAGTATGCTTGGTGGCATATTAATCTGGCCACAAAATGGCTGTAACTGTCTGCATTAAGTTACTTTAAGCGTACTGTACCTGGGGGTCTGGGGGGCAAAGTCTCCACCTCTACCACACTAGAGTATGGCCCCCACCCTGCCACTGTCTTGGCCCCCATCTTGAAGTAATATTTGGTCCCACTTTGCAAGTTCTCCACTTCTGTACTGAAAATATTTCCTGTAAAATAGAACATATTTTAGTGTAAATCCAACACATTGGCTGATTGTCCTGTATCTCCAGATTCCCCTATATCTAACAAAAAAAAATTACTTGTAGCATTCAATGGCCAACATATAAAATTCATCATATGATTAAAATGCAAACAAAACACTAATGCAAAATCAGAATAAAATCAAAACAAATAATTTTTACAGCATTTACAAAGCTTAGAAACCTCAGATCACTAAGTCACTTATTAGACAATGCGTCTGTTTCTTTTACATGTATCAATATCGACAGACGAGGGTCCTCTCACCTTCCTTGGTCAGCAGAGTCCACATTTCATTTGGGTGGCTTCGGTTTGCAGTGTACATAATAAGATACTGCACAATTATTCCATTTGATTCCACTGGAGGGCGCCAGTGCACCTGAACTGAAAACTGTGACAAAGGCTGCAGTACCAGGTCAGCAGGAGGGGAGGACGGTCCTTTAGGGAGAGTCACAAGTTAGATGGAGTGTTGCCTGCAGCTGAATGGAGCACAGGGACAGTGTGACAGAGAAGGTGTCTATGATTGCATTAGACGTGTCAATACTACAAATGGAGGATGTGATGATACGTTGGAGAGAGCACAAATATAGTCTGTTAATCCTATGAGACAAATTCATGCAAATGAACAAAGGTGTTATTAGTAAAATGCGCAGACTATGACATGTTAACATGGCATGAGATGGGTAGTTCAGAAATATGAGTGATACATTCCTACACGAAGCTATAGATTTCTTTTAGAACAATAGGATTGGAGCAAGAAATAATGTACATGTCTGAGAGTCTGGTATAATAACAAACATCAAACAGATATTCATGGTATACTACATTTTGTAAGATGACATAGACAAATGGAAGATGGTGTGGATCCATTGCATAGAACCTTGTCACTATGGCATACACGTATAGGGAGATGACAGGAAGGCTGTTCAATGACATGAGCAGTGTCCAATTACTGTCTCTTACTCACTATCTGGAAGTGTCATCTTTTCCACAATATTATTATAGGGCCCATCAACGCCGGCTGCATTTGTCTGAACTGCAAACTCGTACCTGGTATACGGTTTCAGGCCAGTGATCAGAATCTCTTCCGAGACACTGTAAATACACAATGTAAAGCTTGTACACAGACACCGGCCTAGGCTGCTGTGAAAGATAAAGTAAGACAGGTTTGGAAGATACCTGCTGTGGTAGGTGAAGAGAGAGCTGTCCTTTATTCCGCCCGGAGCACAGCGCACAGTGTAGTTTGTAATTTTGCCACTTACTATGGGCTTTCTCCATCTTACCCACATGGATGTGGAGCTGTTAGGTTCCACCTGGATATGGCTGGGTGGCAGCGGTGGGATCTTCTGGGCTATGAGCTCTGAAGAACAAACAGAGGACAAAAAAACATGAATAAACCTCATGCGCTTATGCAGATTAAATGAATGTATGTCCATATTCAGAGTTTACAGTCTCTATCTTCCTTAGTGTATACTGATGCATCATTATCACTACATTGTTATCCTTTGGATACATACCAGGGTTTACGATGGATCCAATCCATTCTGTGGCATTTTACAAGTGATATATAGAAAGCACAATACACTCATTACTGTACTTGGTCTAACATTCAAACTAATTATGAGCTGATCCCTACCTATGTGGGCTGCAATCCTAGCTTTAGTAACATTCACATTTTAAGTGAAGACATTGCCGATAGTAGAGTTGTGGCATATCGAACACAAAATCCAGGTCCAAATGTGTTGGTTATTCCTCCCACCTTACCTATGGCCCAGTGTATCTTCTTATGTCCGTAGGGGCTTTCCTAAGTTTTTTAATCATTCCTAAGTCTGGATATTATGTGTCCGCAATATCCAGACTGAAATAAAGCCTTAGCTAAAATTATAGATAAAGATATATATATTTTAAAATAAATAATTTCAGTAAAACAGTCAATTAAATGTATTTGAAAATGAAAAACCAAACAAATTGCCATGTCACAAAACTAGCTGTGGTTAGTTGCATCACATTCTGGACTGGTGTGGTCATTCCTGGATAATGTGTAACAGGAGGTGGCTCCACCAGAAGAGGGACCACCTACTCCTAATTTCTTTTATGTAACATATGTATGCATTGTGTTCCATTCATACATGTTATATAATATGCTCTCTGCCACTTGGTGTCGCCTCTGGATAAAATACAAGTATGACTGCTATCAGCGGGTCCAGTCACCCTGATACCACCACAAAGAGGTTTGAGTTCCACCATAAATACTCATCTAGGACACATACCTGGTGGACTTGCCAGGATCTGTTTGGTTCTTCCCTCCCACATGACTGTCTGGTCTTCCTGCTTCTTTTTATATGTCACCAGTTTGACTTGGTAAAGATGTCCAGGTACTGACAAAGGTGAATACAGAACTCACTTAACATTGCCAACAACTGTACATGTACACTTTAAAGCTGAGATAAAAAACAATTGTACTGAACATGCTACAACAAGAGGTGAGAGGTTAGTGACAGGTAACAAACATTAGTTACTCTGAGAGGTGAGTGATTGGTGACAGGCAACATGTTACAATAAGAGTAAAGCCAGGCACACACTATAAGATAAATTGTTCCAATTTAAGAATTTTTTCAAGAGTGGGCAAAACCATGTTGAATTGCAGGGGAGGCAAATTGAATTAATTGCAATCAGGACTACAGGTGAGAGATGATGTTTCCAGCACAAGTGTAATAACAGTGTAACAGTAACACTGGTCAGTATCTGTGTGCAACATGCAACAATAAAGTATTCTCCCTGCATGTAATCACTAACATTCATTTTACCTCCCCTGCAATTCAACATGGTTTTAACCACTTTTGGGAACAATTTGGAACAATTTATCTTACCATGTGTGCCCAGCTTTAGTGGTAATAGGGAACTGTACCTGTTACACTGAGAGATGAAAGATCAGTGACATGTAACTGAACATATTACTGAGTGATTAATGGCTGGTGACTGTACCTGTTATCCTGAGAGACCAGTGACATGTAACTGAATATGTTACTGAGTGATCAGTGGCAGGAAACTAAATTTACATGATACACTGAGAAATGAGAGACCAGTGAAATGTAACTGAACATGTTACTGAGTGATTAGTGACAGGGGACTGTACATGTTACACTGAGAAATGAGAGATCACACACACACACACAAAACTGCACATTACGAAGAGTGATTTACAGGTAGATAGATTTAATTTATTTTATAAAAAGATAACGTAAAGAAGTTGTCAGTAGCAACCGATCAGATTCTGACTATTATTTTCTAGAATGGCTTTATTTATTATAATAAGAACCTGATTTGTTGTTATGGACACTTCCATGTTTTTCTTCATTAAACCCCCTGATAGTGATGAATGACAAATGTACATTCCTAGCAACAATGACTCACATAAATCCGTTATTTCATATTGTTTCCTCTTCTTCTTCAGCTTAATGGGCCCCATATGCCAGTCATTCTCTCCTGTATGTGGACAAGACGTAGCAGGATCCAATGGAGGACACACCATGCGGTAATAGAGCTTGTAACCGGTGATGAGTAGATCAGTGTGGGGCAGCTGCCAGCTTACATACAGGGAATCTGAGTGGGCAATAACTTTCAGCTGTACCGATGCCTCTGTACGGAGAAGACAAGAGACATTACAGAGCGGCTGACGAAGAAAAGATCTCCAGAGACATGATGACAGTTTTACCCTTCTACCTCCCCTACCTCATACAGGGCACTGGACACTTCAGTGACCCTTAAGTGTCCAGGGGATGTCATATACACAGGCAATGCACTCTTGCCTTTAGCTATGTACCTTGTGACTCGTTGACTCTCTGTAACGTGCGGTGTAGGACCCAGTTAGAGGGGACGCCATATCCTGCAGCAGTGCTGGCAGAGATCCGCACTCTGTATGCCGTGTTGGGCTGTAGGGAGGACAGGGTGACCTGTGTCTCATTTCCATCAATCTCCACTGTGGTGACCACACCTGAAGTGGCAAATAATCAGACAGTTCACAACTGTACGGTATGGCAAGTGTGTGTGTCTCAGTGATAAGAGATATGCATACACAGGATACATACCATCTCTCTGGGTGCAATATTCAATGCGATACTTAGTGACAAGGCCATTGCTCATCTCAGGCTGTAGGGGGAGCCATTTCACAAGGAGATCCTCGGGTGTATCACTGCTAAGTGACAGCATGGGGGCAGCTCCCGGCACTGACATCAGAGGAAGAATATAAATATATTTTTATCCATTTACCCACAACATTTATTTCATGAATTACTACGACAGATCTGATAACATCCTGTGTCCCTCAATCATATGTCAGTGTAAAAAGACATAAGCATTTACCCCTTAGGACTTTTAATTGTTTTTCCAGATTAAATTAAGGCAATCAAAGGAATTTCATTCTACCATGAAAAATGTATGTATTTGTTTAGAGCTGCAGATCTTTCAGCCATCTGCTGCCGCTCCCCCAGCAGGGATACCACCCGTCCAGGATTACTGTCCGGTAATTAAGACCAGCGCCCGAAGGGGTGGCATTCCTGGACTATACACTCTGATGGAAGTGTGGTGGAAGGTAAGGGGTCAATGAAGGCCCACAGTCAATGTACCAGTAAAGCAGAATCCAGAGCTAAATGCAGTATATATATATATATATATATA
>JABWIB010008991.1:0-16882 GCA_016617825.1 Platyplectrum ornatum | reverse complement strand
CCCAAATTCGAATTTCACTGCAATCTCCCTGCTTAGTAAATATACCCCAAAGACTTTAATTTCCTACACAGTAACAAATAGCAATGCATGGTTGTTCAGGGTTGCTGCTTTAAGTGATTTGATCCGCAGGAAATTTCTAGTTTGCATTAAGCTTAACATACAATGTAATGTGTATGAAGCTAACAAAAATAGGAAGCATCCTGTTTGGATATAATTTCCAATGACACAAAACACAACTTTACTATTTAAAGGTTTATTTAAAAAAAATCCTAACAAGCCAATTCAAATATCCACCTGCAAAATAAAAGAAAAAGAAGAAGTGTATAAACCAGTAGTATACAAGGGCAAAAAAAAAAAACAAAACATGACATACATATACACACACATACGTANTCACAACTGACTTGTGTACTAGGAATACAGAAACTTCAAATTTACCTCCTCCTGATTCCTGGAATGTGTTAGTCCGAACAGTGAGATTCTGATAACTCTTAAAAGAAAAAGATATATATAAGTTGACATGTATTTTCCCCACACGTTACATGCCAGCCCCCTGGAGCATATATTGCAAAATGCATGACAATCCTCCACATACATAGTTATACGATATGGAGAAGCCATTAAATGTAATACACATACAAATAAAATACCTTATGTGCAAGAGTTGACGGTTGGAATTAGCCAGTATCCAGATTCCATACCTAAAGTCAAGCAAAAGTACAGAAAGTCAATCACAATTTTTTGTAATTTCAGTGTACCTAGAATAAGTAACAGTTAAAACTCCAAAGCTACTAAGCTATACTGGGACAAGTGCTAAGTGTTAATAGGTTAGTTTCTAATCAGAAAATTAACAAAACTAACGCATCTGCTTGCTTCATTTTATCCAAGTACTATGTAAAGTAAACTTGTCCAAGTAGTAGTGTTAAAATAGTCAATTCAATCATTACTGGTATATATGTGCAATACAGATGTAGATCTGTCACTGCAATTAAGTATTGCGCATTTACAATGGGAAAAGAAACTAGTATAGCTTAAGAACATTTGTATATGATTTAAGTTCATCGTACTAGCTAGAATTCAAATTCAGTACTAATCTTCCCACAATTTCATGACAGTTGCCTGCCTGAACTCGCATAGTATTTTTTTTCTATATAAACAAACCCCGTTACATACCCAGTTCATTAGCTAGTTTAAAGATGCAGTTCTTTAAGAACTTTTACAGGATAATTTGATGGACACCTGCAACATTCTACTGTATCATTTAAGAGTTCAAGACCAAACTGCATCTATAAAGCAGCATGTGTATTCTGACACCACACTTCTGATGCTATCATTGTCATAATTACTAAATGATCAAACACAATGCAGCGCTTTACAAACCCACTGATATACATGTGATAATCAGAGTCAATTANACAGCAATTCTGAGCACAAACCACAGTAGTTTATGTTCATAACACAAGTATAATGGTGAATGCTGATGTAATTCACAGCACTAGATAAAGTGCCTTGTTGTAATGCAAATGAAGGTACAATGCCCTTGAATTCATACACAAGCCAGCATAGAGGTTTATACTAATCTTGCAATAATGTCAAAACCTAACAGAGGGGTAGTCAACCACGGTTATATTTACTTCAGTACAAGATAAATATATGCCCTGTACACCAATCCCACAAAATAGTTACACAAAAAAAAAAAAAGTGTAAGACTTCATAAATCTATTTTGCTAAAGTTGTTTTTATTAGTTATGGAACTGCAACCCATTTTCATGTATTGCAGTCAATTAACAATCTGAACTTGGAAGCATGTACCGATGTTCTCAAAAGTTCAGCTGCAAAGCAAAGGCTTTCACCTTAAACACAATTTACAGTTCGCCTGCCTAATTTAACATTACACATAGGTAGGTTTTATTCAAAGTCAGCTGCTTGTTTTATATTTTAGACAATTTAAAGAGAATAAGCTAAGTCTTCCTTAAGAAGCAAGGAAGTGACAGCTTTACACTATACCAAAGGGTCTAGCTCAATTTCAAGTTTCATCCAAACCCAACCCATTAGTTTGTTTACTCTCAATATGTAGCACACAGTACCCATCTAAAGCATGGCACACTTCATGTGAACTTTGACACCTACATATTCAGGTCTTACTAGTTTTTTTTTATAAAGCAAAAACTATAGGAAAAAATCATGAGCCGTCTTGGGAGTCAGTTTCAGACTATAAGAACGGTGGAAAAGGAATGTAAAGCACGTCTGTATCCAGTTTCAGGAGGAATAGTCCTTTTTGAATTGTCAAAGTTTAAAAGGGTTTTTGTTTTACACAAAATCAAGAGATTTGGGGACAGATTCAGTATGCAAATTTTGGCCTCTAACTATACACTTGTTTAAACAATTGAGGAAAGCCTGTTCTAGAAGGGCATACTGAAAAAATGAAACTATACATTCTGAATGTTTCCTACACTACAAACGAGACCTATAGCAGACAAGTACACAATTGTGATTTATTCCCTCCCCAAAGACACACAAGACTGTTTTATGAAATTGCACTGTTTTATAAGCCAGATGACATATGAAAGTCTTTAAGACTTTCATCTGATGATTGAACATACAAACCCTATACCCCAAGTACATATGAATGATCCCCACCCAACAGCCAGTAGTAGTTTTACAAGAACCTACAGAACATACACCATTTGCATAAACTGTTGCATAGCTTTGGTACAGTAACAATGAAACACAACAGGCACTGAACTTGCCTGTCATGTAGATTAACGCCGCTATTACTGTTAATACATAAAAACTTAAAGTGCTGCATTGCATTTTTCTATTTTTAACAGAAGTGTCATGTCAGAATAACAGTTATACAGTATATCACCAAGGTAGAGGATTTTCTTATGTACCTACCTGAATGCTGTCAGCACTGAGCATCTTGAAGCGGGACTACTACATCCGGGATCCTATAGTCCATTGGTAGCACTATGTTCCTCAAAGTTATGCACTGCAGAATTGCTTGCTACAGACGACCACTAAGATTATAAAGTGCATTTGAAGTGGCTAAAACTCGAGTAAAAGAATGAATATATCCCCATGTCTCTGGCTGCCAACAAAATCACTGCCGGTTCACATGCATCTGCTAAGAAGATTTAAGACACTGCAGCAAATAGTTTAGTGTTGGAGAAATTAACCCCTGGAAATACACTACTGGGGCAGAAGACTGCATGGGACACCCAATTACTGTTATGCATGTGACAGACAAAAATATAAAATATATAGTCAACCTCAGTAATAAGAGTTACCAGGACACTACTAAAACATAACTTAAACAGGAAGTCATTTAATGATCTAAATAAATTGGGAAGTTCACTATACCCATCCTAGAAGTCTTTTTAGACTCCCCCAATTTATGGGAGACTATACAGGTATACGTTTCTAAAGACTGCCAAGTTTTAGTAGATCATGTCATTTAGTGAAGCCTGTCGTGCAATGCCAAAAACTAGCAAACAGGCAATAGCAATACAACAGGGAATTAAAAATGTATTTTACGCAGACTGCATGTAAACAGGTGAGTACACCAATAACTTGAAGTACATATGCACCCAGATCAAGAGATAATTATGTATAAAACCAATCAATTAGGATGGTCCTAAAAAGCAGTCTAGACCTTAACACTTTACCCCAAATACCCCTTTAAATATTATCCACATCAGTTTAAAAAAATATCAGTTACCACAGCCCCATATTACAATAGTAACCAAGAGGAGTCATCCACATACACCTAGGAAACAGAATATTGCCTACTCCTGGGACATCTCTTGATGATTACACATTTTCCAAGCCACTGAAATTTAAAGAGACATGATTAACCTTGATCAAAGAGCAGCCAGTTTCTGCCAGTTTTGCCATGTATATTACACAGCAGTACAAGAAACCATTACTGTTAAGTTCTTGCAGGCTTTGCTTTAAAGAAATGCACACTATGTACCAAAAAAGTGTATAAAAAAATCCTTCTGCTTAGTCATACATTTCAGCCTACATAAGCAGAAATGTTGCAGTAATTCATGGATCATGCAATATCTGGACATTGCTTGCATTTTACAGTGCAAAAAGACCCCATAAACTTATACATTGCAAAAACGTGAAATATGCAAAGGCTTTAAATGAGCCCAATGTTAAAAATCTCTGGACGGAAATATCAAATGCTGTTCCTCCCAAACTTGCAGCGAAAGCTGAAGATTAAAGCACTGGAGTTACATGGTGTAGTCAAAGACTTCCTATTCACCGCATGATTACATGCACACAATACAATTATGCTATAAGGAAATTGTAGCAGTGGCTCCAAGAAAAGTGGTTTGACACTGCAACAAATATCCCCCCCCCCCGCCACCCAAAAAAAAAAATCTTCAAAATAACCAATTTGACTGCCACACATTCATGGTAAATTTAGGGTCCACTACAATGCAGTACAATGTGGACTTCAATAGCAAGTCAGCAGAAAGACTAGGTTTTACCAAATGTGATAATTGTGCAAGTTACCTTGATAAAGGAATTTATCTTGGACTTTATATATGCATAAATTTATATTATAGAAGACTGAAAAATNTTCACAAACAGATTCTACTACAAGGAAGCTCCTAAATTGATAAATAGTTTTCCTATTGATCTCTGTATGCTGCTTTAGTCTACATAATCAGGCTAAATTAATCCAGTTTCCTGTAACAAATACAAGCAAAGTTATCACTGGTAAACAAGTCTTCAATGCTCAGGACTAATTAAGTTTTCTATGTATAACAGTCCTGGAGCTGTTCAATTTATTCCAAGATAAAATGAACACTCAGTGTAAACAGTAAATTGGTTATGAAACTGTAACAAGCAACATAAATCCACCCAATCAATGCTTTAAAAGCCCAGTGAATACACTCCCATTTCCCAAGCCCAACACACCATATATCCCCAACCCAACACAATAAGTTCAACTTCTGTTTTTTTTTTTTAATTCATAAGTTTAATACAACTGATTACAAGAACAAGTTTCATGGAGCTTTTGCTCAAGTCACAATACCCAAATACAAAGATTAGTGTGTCATTATACCCAGCCCAGAAGCCTCATGGNAAAGACCAAGAATCAGGCTACCATTGTGACTTATACCAGAGACAGCCATGTCTGTGCAGTGCACAGTAGTTAAATAAGCTTGCTGTCTTACTGGGTTTACAGTCTCTTTAAAGGGTATCCATTAGGCAAGGAAAGTCATGCTGTAATCTTGCCAAGCTAGTCACATTGTGAGAGCACTGTACAGCATCCAGTATGTTTGAAGCACAGTTAAAAAAAAACAATAACTATATAAAAAAAATTTGAGGGAAATGCCATATACACTGCCACAGAACAAAGGAAATGTTGGGTGGGATTAAACCTGCATATGTACTAATAGGTTTCACAAATACTGGGTCAAGTATCCATAAAATGTTCACTAAAATGCAAGTTAAAAAAAAAAAGTGGGGAAAAAAAATAACCTGAAGGGAAATTTAGAACCTGGGTTTTTTGTTTGGTCCTTCATATTCTTCTCTACCCCTCCCATAACCTCCAGCGCCTGCTGCTGCAGCAGGGGGGACTGACCCAATCCCTCTGGGAGCCTGTGCATTAGGGGTCCCTGCATTACCCTGGGCAAAACGATCATTTCGCTAATAGAAAAACCAATTTCAGTTCATTTTAGAAGAAGTTGTCCGTGTGTGTATTGTATGTATATTTAGAAGGGTCCCGCAGTCAAGGTTCGTCGATACAATCACCAGTGAGTCGGATCCACAGGTACCAGGAACATAGAAAGGAAAAAAGGGTAATTTGCAAATTAGTTAGGTATCACATGCCATGAGATATGCTCCCACAATTGATAAGGGCAGACCTCTCCCCATGCTCTAGCACGGGTCAAAGAAAATTCAGCTGTATCTTATTAGGTAATTTGCTAATTTTTCAGCAACACCTACAAAAGTCAACATACACGTTCTACATGAAGCTGCATCAGGAATGTACAAAGGTATATACAGCTACAGTAATTTAGTCTTAGAATACATTATGACCCTACATGAAAACTGAAAACCTAAATGGAAGTCATGGCCCTGTAAGCTTATAACAGCAACGTACATAGCATAGAAACGCATGGCCCTACAGAATAAGTCAAACTAAATACAGCCCTGAGTATTCACAATGAATACTTATCATGTAAGAGGAAAATAGGCAAACAAGCACCCATTAAGGATACCAAATAGAGAATTTTTTATCGAGATACAAAGCTCCCTAAGTGAACATAAATAAAAATTTATTGTTAGAAAGTGGTCCTATAAAATGAACGTCCAAGTTCAGGTTAATCTTCCATGTTTGTAGAAAAAAAAAAAATCACACTCTACATTACAGGTAAGCACATTAATACTGTGTAACCAAAAAAGTGATCGAGAACACAATATTATTTTATAACCCCTAGAAAGCAAAACCTAGGCTAAAGTACATTACAAATTTAAAACCTGGCTGTGAATGTTCTCATGCATATACCCAGATGTTGGAATGGACCATGTATTATCCATTACAGCTTGCTCTCAAACAGAGTTTAGAGTTATGCAGACAAATCCTCACNTTCTGTACAAGTCACTGGGTGCAAGAGCACCACATATTTCAGAGTTAAAGTAATTGGTGCAATGGAGAGCATGTTCCTGAAGTATCAGCATTTTATGTGTAGTACTTGAGGAACAAACATCTTCCATATAATTCTGTTTCCTAGTTTCAGCTAAACAAAGTCTGCAGAAACAGGACACAGTCTACAATAGACCAATGCAGTAATTCAGGGTTACCTGTTCTTAAAAAACCCTTCCTCAAACTTTAGTATACGTTTACTGTGAACATCATGGCCTTCCTCAAATCAAAGCTTTGTTTAAAAAAGTTCCCAGAAACACAGTCAACTTCTTCCACTCTGCACCAGTCCAACATAACACACTGAAAGGGCTGGTAAAATACTTTGATATGCAGTTCTTAAACTTATAAGAANCTATAAAAAGGATTTATAATATATAGTACTGAAGGTTCTTCATGTTGGAAAATTGATACAGAATCTTTAAAATGTTTTCTTATAACATATCAAGCCATTATGTTATTACCACAGTGCGATTCATTGACCTGTTTTAAGATTTGAAAAAATAAATAAAGCAGTTACACAGCACAGTGGTATATGTTCTAATAATCCTTCATGGCCATGGTACATATTTGTTTCAGNCATGTTACAATCTCACAGGATTTGTTGAAATAATGCATGTAGCATACATCAAATTACTGTTCACCCCTTTTCAAGCAGACCTCATTTAGTTTTCTCACAACACATCCAGTATNAGTTACTGTTGAATGACTGTTTAATCCATGTTCTTCAGTACAGAACCCTGATAGCCCCTTTTATTGATTACAACCACAACACACTTGCAGCACTACTTTAAAAAATGCTTTAAAACCTGAAGACCTAAAATACAAGGTGCAACACAATATAAAGGTGCGCAAAATAACTTCTACAAGACAATTTTTTCAGAAAGCATACAGATCCTATACATAAAGCCGCAATTCGGCAGACACTTTCAATTTGTCTCATCCACAGCTAGTGGACAACTAGGCAATAGGTCAGTCTGCCACTATCATGTCTTAAGTTGATACGTTACCATATCACTTGCCATCAGAGATGTGGCAATTGCAGCCTGTGTGACTCCTGGGCTTCCCTCATAGCCCATACCAGCTGACCCAAGGGATTGATACTTCTGTGCTGCTGCACCATAAGGGTCTAAAAAGCACAATAATCTAATTTAATACCAGGTTTTAGAGCATTCATTAAACAGAAATCTGAAATGTGTCTTACCTCCCATGGGCATTGAATTTGCTCCCATGCGCATATCCCGTTCTCTCTGGAAATGAAAGAGGGAATGCCATTAGACTCTGGTACTAAAAAGGAAGCCTTGCCAGCATTGCTGCTTTACAGCACAAGAGCCTTGGCCTCCCATTTGTACCAGAGAACTACTGAGAAGTCAGATGGCTCTATTTTAGGATTTTCCAATTTCAAGTCCCCCTTAACTAGGTCATCAGTCCCTGTCTATACACAACTAAAGCATCTAAACTAAAAAAAATTACTTACAGGGTCAATGTAGCTCATNCTATAACCCTCTTCTCTTTGACGTCTCATCTGCTCTTCCATTTCACGTTGACGTAGCATAATTTCTTCCTCACGTCTGCGCCGTTCTTCTTCTTGTCTGTTAAGTAGCCATAGGAATGTTAATATTACAAGATCACTTTTTGCAGCATTTCCTTAAGACCAATCATGAGGATGNAACAATGTATTAAAAGTATCAAACCTTATCTGCATTTCTTTGCGCTTCTGCATTTCTTGGTTGTGCATTTCTTCCATGCGCCTCAGTTCTTCTTGGCGTCGCATTAAATCTATGGGAGCAGAAAAAAATGATTAAGTAAGCAGTTAACGCAATAGATTTTACAAAACTACTTTATGATCACAAAAATATTTTATTCAAGATTTAGTTTTTATTCTGAACACTGGATCAGAATGTGACAACCAAATCCACTTAAGGTTAATACAATCTAATATTCTGATCAGGAATGCAAAACNCACACATACTAACCTTGACGCAGTAAGTTAGCTTGGTGCTCATGGAAAGCATCTTCCATTTCACTTTCAAGCTTGTCTTTTGCTTCCTTCATATTTTTTTCCACTTGCTGTCTTTGTTGTTTCTCCATTTCATCTAAAGATTTCCATCTCTGGGAATATTCAAACTCAAAGGTACCATGCTGGGCAAAACGAGGTGGGATCTCTCTTTCCCTTTAGGTGGAATGGTAAAAGATTACTAATTANATGCAATAAAGGAAAATGGTAACCTACATGCAGAGACAGTCTGTTTAAATTGCTAATCATTTAAGAGTAGTAGTTTGCAGTAAACAGGAACCAAGGGAAATGAACTTACTTTTGGTATAAATGATTCTTCTGAGCCAGTTTTTCTGGAAGACCATCTTCATCATCAAACTGTTCCAGGGGCTCCACAATAACAGGCATTGGGGTCCTGGAAGTGAAGAGAGCCATGAATGCAGTTAATGTATGCATAACACTGAGGCCATCAAGCTTGTTTTGGTTTGTGCAGTGAAACTTACGTCGTCAAAAGGAGAACACCTTCGTTACATCTGTCAAAGGCTTTCCTGGCAGCAGGTTTTGCAGCAAATTCTACAATCCCTTTGCCTGTGGATCGTCCACGATCATCCACAATAACCACAGCTCTCTCAACAGGNCCAAACTGACTGAAAGCCTCTTCCAAAAGCTCATTTGATACAAAGGGAGACAAGTTGCGTACAGAAAGTGCAGCAGAATGTGTGGCAAATCGTACTCTGAGCTGTCTGCCTCTCATTGGGAAGTCATCGAGCTCTGCNTTTGCTATTTCCGCCAAAGCTCTCGTTTCCTGAACAAAATGAAGCAAAAGCAAATCAAGATGGGTACAACTGTACAAGTAAAATGCTGACAGGAGTCACAATGTAAGTGGATAAATTAAACAGACTTTCTAATCTGACTAAAAGAAACTTAAANACTCAGTAAAGCAGCCACCATGCGACATTTGAAATGCTCTGGAAACAAATTGGTCACGGTTNGTGTGTTTTGGGGATGCAACACAATACTGACACACTGAAATTCTTTTGAGAACGGAAGTGCTCAGATTCATACAAGCAAGCAAATAATTTCTACACATTGTACTAGAACTACATTTAATGACTGTTCACCTGGTTTGTCTATACAATGTTTCCTTAGAANTTCTGTCTTAATACAAGAAAAGCTACAGGTTACCAAATATATCAATGCAAGCTAAGATCTAACAGTAAACAATGTATGCACAGAGTGTCAGGTGGCTATTTCACTACTCACCAGCCATATCCTATATAGGGCTAACAGAATGTACACAATATTACAAGCAATGATCATACCAATTATAGGTAACCATTTAAAAAAGNCAAAATGTGTAGTCTTCATATCCATCATTATAGCATGAAAAAATATTAGTCTGATAATCAATAGCACAAACTTAAGCATACTATAAATTATTAAGTATATGTGATAAAGCAGTGGTTCCCAAACTGAGTGCCTAGGCTATGACATGGTAGCTGATCCATGTGCCTCTGCAGGGGACCCTTGGCTACCCAGCCATGGTAGCCACAAGAAGATGCAACCTCTGGAACCTGCCAGCCAGCAGCCCTCACCCNGGGGCGCAAAGATGAGGAAGTACCAGGAAATTATTTCATCTATGGGGGTAGTTTGGTAAACACCGCTATAATGTATATCACCAAGAACCCACCCCACCTATTAAAGAATAATCATGCAGAAAGGGACATCCGCCATACAGCATCTATAAGAGACACTCACCAGCTTAATGAAGCCAAATCCTTTGCTCTTATTAATGAACACTTCTCCGGGAGACCCGTATTTGGCAAACAGTTTCTTGAACTCCTCATCGGTGATATCAGTGGGGAGGTTTCCAACAAAGAGCCGGCAGCGCTGGGTATAGGTCTTCTCGCCAGGCCTCTTCAGCAGGGACAAGGTGGCCCGCACACCCTGGAGAGAGAAGGCACCTTAGAGCTGTCACATAGCGGACGCTGCGATATAAACAATAGGCCCGGACAGGAAGCGCAGCAGATCACATGGAGGGGAGGGGCCGCCATCAGTAACATGGAGCCGGACAAAGGAAGGCGCAACCGAGGCAGCCATTTTATACACTTCCTTCACACGGCTAAACAAGATGAAACCCAGCCCGTAACCAAGCAGATCTGCTACCAGNCACCCGATCCCACCCAGCACCGCACCGATCCACATTGCACGCAATCACAGCCGCCATGTGTAACGGGAAGCAATCACAGGCCCGACCGACATCACACCCAGACACGTGCACACACCACACACACGAGAGAATACATACATCATTCCAGCCGCCATCCGTATTCTCGGGGGGACCCACGGGCTCGCGTAGCTCTGGCTGTGCCGGGGGCTGGGACTGGAAGCGGGACTGATGGGGTCTCTTCTGCCCGGGCTGGGGGTTAGGCCCAGGCCGCGGCTTCTGCTGGTTCTGTGGCTGCTGTGGCGGGGTTTGTGCCGGCTTCTGTTGTGCCGGTGGCTGAGCTGGTGCTGGCTGACTAGGAGGAGACATAATCTTCGGCGGCGGCTGCTGCTGCTTCTGGGCCTGGCTCTGGTTCTGATTTTGGTTCGGCGTCTTTGGAGGCCCGGACTGCTGCTGGGGCGTGCTCACAGGCTTCTGCTGGGGGGACTGGGCCGGTTTAGTCTGCGGGGAGGCCGCTGGTGTCTGGGGAGCGGGAGTCTTGGCGGCAGGNGTCTGCGGAGTCTGGGCGGGCTTCGGCTGCTCCTGTGCGGCGGGTTGCTGCTCTGGAGCGGCCGCCTGTGGTTGTGGCTGCGGTGGCTTCTGCTGTGCCGGCTGTTGCTGCTGCTGCTTGTGTTGAGGCGGCGGCTGCTGCTGCTGCTGCTTGTGTTGCTGATGGCCGGAGTGCCCACGGTTCGAGTCCATGTAACCCCCGTGGCCACGGTAATTGGGCATGCCTCCCATCCCACGGCCACCGCTGCCTCGTCGGTAAATGTTCATACCCATTCCTCCTCCGCCGCCCATGCCACCCATACCGCCGCGGTTTCTGAATCTATCACGGGACATCGTACGCAGGAAATATAGAAAACGCACAAAAAAAAATCTCCTCTACAAAATGGCGGCGCCGACGAAGAATGCGAGGTGTCTTTGTCCTCTGGTTATGTAGGCAGCCTTTGGTCACGCCTCCTCAGCTATTGACCAATAGGATGACTAAGATGAACAGAGCCTGATGGGTGATTCTGTTACCAGGAAGAGGCACNGGGCCCGCCTCCATGTAATGGCGCCGGCTATTGGTGTGCTATAGTGATAGGCAGGTTTCTATACCAATTGTCTATTGCCGTTACACTGCAATTGGGAAACACTGAGGAGGTTTAAATAAATGACTGTTTATATATTGTGGAGACGTATATACTTCTACCTATATGTATAGTAAGCCCATGCACTCCCTCATAGACTATTAAGTTATTTCCCATATGGCTTTGCTGCTGTTAAACATTTACCATCTCTCATATTTTATATAAAGTTAAAAAAAAACACTTACTTTGATTTTACAAATCTTTGACATACTCTAGTAAAGTATCTTACTCACACAGCTTCCTGTACCATTACCACATGAATGGTGGCACAAACATCTTGTATTCCTGATAGCCCAGAGGAACAGATGGTTTTGTGTAGCCATCTAACAGGACAAAACAGACAGTATTTGGGGGGATGGGATATCTTTTACCTTAAACAGATCTGCTACAAACAGTCCTAGGAATAAAAGCTTTATTAATTCTATTTTCTGTACACTTCCATTCAATATTCCCTCTCTGCCTTTCGATACACCATTTTCCTAAACCACATTGGACCGGATCCAGACTTGGATCTTAAAACATCTATGCAGGTCTCCTGCGTTGATGACATAATGCATGTAGGTTTTCAAGCGTATGAAACTTGAGTACTAAACTTGTGTCCTATAACACATTTTGTTAAATAAGAAGATCTAAATCACTGTCCGAGATTTGAACCTATTTAAAGGGCAGGTAGACCTTTTGNACCACAGATTGATTGAAAATGCAGGTCTGTAAGTACACGAGAGAAGGGGAGTTTACTTTACCCCTAACTCATACTAGCTACTGGACACTTAAGGGCCCACATTTACTAAGCAGGGAGTTTGAAAGGTGGGTATGTTGCCCATCGCAACCAATCCGTTTCATTTTACATATTGGGGANTGTGAGCTCGAATCTGATTGGTTNCTATGGGAAACATATCCTCTTTTCAATCTCGCTGTTTAGTAATTTTAGGCCCAGGAGACTACCTTATAGTTTTACATACATAAAGTTTCCCCCCTAAATACCCCCACCCCCCTGGCTGAAGTTAGCATGCCTAGCCACACCTGCATTGCTTGGATCATGCATGCCAATGTTCCAGTGTGTGGNGATTTTACTAGTGATGTCATTTGTACATATACACAGGGAACCTGCGTAAATGACGAGCAACACATACTGGATCTGCTCCATAAAGATTTATTTGTTTTCTATTAAAGATTTTTGACACAATATTAAGTCTGTCATGGNAGCAGATTGANNTCTATTCTGCTACAGCAAACTTAAAACGTGCTACTCTACAATGACGTACATATTGAAAAAGTATGTCCAATAACAAACATGAAATTATATATAGCATGGGGGTGCAATGTCATAGCATACAGTAACAAATATAAAATACATACATGAATGAGTAATAACTAAGGGGGTCGGGAAGTGTATAATGTATTACACTGAAGAAAGACAGGAGGAGATGGGGTTGAGACAGGTTAAGATAGATAACAGGAGGGTGGGAGTCCCTGCTTGTGAGAGCTTAAATGCTAAAGGAGGGGACTNTACTAACCCCAAACCACTAACCACTGATGACATTGTTGTCGCAAAATCACTGTTTGCAAAACGCTGATAGCTTTAAATGGTCTAAATACCAAAATAGCACTGTTACAAGCATTTGTAATGACAGATGTGTAACCATGTCAATAATAAAATCTGGCTGGTAACTGCATTCAAAATGAAAAAGCCGTTTGTACAGTGTTTCCATTAGTAAATGTAGTTAATATGTAAATGTGTNTAGTGTAACTGGTTCATTCATACATTCAGCAGAAAAATAAAATGACTAGGTTTAATTGAATTGTGACTTAATTAGAGCAAAACTGCAGCCAACAAAATCTGACAAAATGTGGCTTCGTGCTGCCTTGAATTGGACCGATTTTAGTGAAAATTTATTAAAGCATGCAAAAAAAGATGTTTCACAAAAACAATTTAAAAAACAATGAATTCCACATTACCTATGGTAATTGCAGTGTGGTTATTTTAAATAACTTGACAAAAATAAAATAAACACTCACCATCCTCCACACGGATGTTCAAGCCCACTAGGATCATAGGGGTAACAGGCTTCTTAGCTGCTCCTCATAGATGCTATAGGACATGGTGGTTGCCCGGCGTACCGACTTGTGGTCCTCCAATATCTTGTCTTTTAGCCTTTGTGGCAATTAGCCTCACATTGCGCCTGTACAGGCTGCCTCAACGACCTGACAATGTCATACCAGCTTCCTCTGGTATGACATTGTGGCAGCCCATGTCCCCACAAGGGGCGCAATACTTCTCAAGACCGAATTGGATGTTACAGTCGTGCTTGGTTTCAGCCCCATCCTTGGACTGCTGTCATTGCTCTCTGCTGCCCTATCCTCCTCCCTGCTCCCACTAGCCATTATAAAAAAACAAACCAGAAATTGCAGACAAACACTGACACACAAACTCAAATACAATCACACCACAAGCACATAAACACAGAAAAAGGTAAACAAAAAGTATAAAAATACATACAAAACAAAAAAATCACACAAAACACACCTTCACTCAATGTAACCTCTTAAACACTCAAATAAACTAGCCAACCACCAACTCTCCTTACGTGAGCAAGTACTAAAATTGTAATGGCTGAAGCCAGGAACTGAGGGTGATTTTATAATGTATTAGACTGATTCACAAAGTGGATGATTTGGATGCAGGTAAGTTATTAAAAAATTTGCAACTTGGCTAAAATTTGCTGCCTAAACTTGACATAGCTCAAGGTTGATTTGAATTTGCCATTCAAAAATGACTTGCGTATGGTCCGGGGCAAATCCCTGAATAAAAAAAAAAAAAAATATATATATATATTCAAAATGATCCGTGGCAATGTCTGCAGGATTACCCGGGCAGGGTCCGTTCACACAGGAAACTACCTGGGACCAAGCAGGGTAAAACCCTGCTTTTGGCCCGTGTAGTAGAGCCGGGCAAATCTTCCAGGGTAGTTAAACAGCTGTTCAGTCAACTTCTCTTTCCAAAGGTACGCTTCTTCTCCACTATCCACTCTCATCCTCAAAAAAATCATAATATATATAGTGAAGACCATTTTATAATTAATACTGCTTTTTCATTCCATTCTACTCACAATATTCTTTTTTTTTTATTTTGGAGCCGTAGTAACGTATTGTTCCTGCTCCCAGTTATGGCTACTCCCCTTTGTTCTTACATTTGAAAATCACCTAAGAAAGGACGGCAGAGATTATACAAGGTGAGAAAGGCAATAATCATGAAGCCCGCCTTTCACCACTTTCACCTTCACAGAGTTGGCAACTCACTTCAAAACAACTTGCTCTCATGCATATCAGTATCCTTTTGGCTACAAAAAGTCAAGTTCCTGATTCCTTCCAATCACTACTCGTTTACACAGGGGTAAAAGGATTGTAAAGCCTTTTTATATTAATGGATCCTGTCTAAAACAGATATATACTCACAATCTTTAAACTTGTAATAATTGCCTATTAGCCACAATCCAGCAGACTCTAACTTCGCTCTGCACTGCAGCGACAGCATACCACAGCACTTATATGGGAACAGAAATACCAAAATAGTGAAGCCTGTTTACTGTATTAAAAACTCTAGCAGGAGAGGTACTCACAATCTATTTGCTTGGTTCTTATATGTATTTATAAATCCAATGTGTCCTTTACCGGCATCCCTCCTCTCTCCTCCAGGACCTTTGGTCTCACAGGACTTTTACCAAGTATCCAAAATCTTATATGCAATCTCTTGTGATCCCTCCTCAATATAATCTCTTATCTTATTGTACATAAAGTTTCCATGAAAAAATGTAAAGCATCCTGTCCGTGTCCTACTAGTAATATATAATCCCTAATTATATGGAATACATATGCAGCAATTTTATAAGGCCCTAATACTAGCCTGAAGATGGGTGCACTATACTTTCTCTCACAAACAGGCTTCCTGACCACACTACCGAAGCGTTTCTTTGTGTAAAGCCTTTTTCAGGTCTTTCAAGGTATTTTCAAGGTGATATATAATAATAATAATTTAAATTTGGTTACATCATGGTGGTTTCAGCCTTAACAATTTGTTGCCCTAGAACCTGATCCAGACTTAGAAGTGCTTTTCATGTAATAGCACCCAGTTTCATACAACATAAAAGCTGTAAGTTCTGATTGTAATTTAATGCTTTCCCCTCACACATAATACAGAATACTGAGGCAGCTATTTTTATTGTGTAATAGTTGTCATGACAGAGCGTGACACACCCATGGGTGGAGCTATCCACAGGTCACACCCCTTTTGGTGTCCCAAGTTACACCCCTTTTGTATAGCGCCTGTCACAATCTCCCTGATATTAATTTTCAAAAGTTGGCAACCCTGAAGTAACATGAAACTACATCTCCAGATGTTGTCAAATTATACATACCAGCATGCTTTGTCAGGTACCAACTGTTAAAGCAGTTAAAGCATGCTGGGATGTGTAGTTTGACAACATCTGGAGAGCCGAATGTTCCTACCCCTGCCCTAGTGAGGCAGTGGCAAGTGCTGGAATAACTCACGTTGGTGTGGGCTCGGATGTGCATCCATAAGTGATAATAATCTGCATATTTTACCTTCCTTATTGGGTTTGTAGGTGAACTCAAATGTTGCTCACTTTATGAAACCTTGCGGTACAGGGCTGGGTTTGAGCGGGGGCGAGTGGTGCGTGCCCGGTATGGGGCGGAGTCGGGGTGGGACATATCTGTCCCGATGTCCCCCAGCAGGAAGTTGGGAGGTATGGTAACATTCCCACTTTGCAATCTCCTGAAATCTCTCTGCTTAGTAAATTTAGACCAAGATGTCTTTTTCAGGCAACAAGAGAGGCATGGTCAGCGTACCAGACAACTGGGAC
>JABWIB010008983.1:0-10209 GCA_016617825.1 Platyplectrum ornatum | reverse complement strand
TAATGTCCAAGCTTTTCCAACATTTACAGCTTTATTTTATGATCTATTACATTCAGTCTAAATGAAAGTAACCCAAAGAGATACACGAGGATAATCACAAGAGTCAGATTTTGTGAGATGAAAACTTTGATTTATTGAGATCATTACGTTACAGTGGTGTTGGACAAACCAGAAAGTTCTGCTACTGGTACATCATTTTAATATCAGTTTTATATATTTTTATATAATCAGAGCCTTTGAGGCCCATTAGCTTTTATGATAAACTTGCTCAGAATCCATCGTGCAATGCTTTAATGCTGCTGTCAGTTATTGGAGAGTAATAAGGTTCATAAAGCATGAAAAACATGTACCTAAAACCATCACTTCAGTTTTATTGATTAAGAGGATGTTCAANTATGAGGATTGAACAAATACCAATCATATTGACTGGAAGTGAATATAAATGCTTTAAATGCTTGTTGTCCCACCTGTCCAAAAACATTTTAAAGACCCCTATTATTACCCTTTAGATTGATGATTGCACATGGTACCTTTTAATTGGAGGGTTCTGTGGAATTTCTATACCCCCCCCCCAGTCACTCCCCTTTCTATGACGGAAAAGGCAGNAGTCTAGCAGCTTACACTTATAGACCCCTATCTTAACTCATTCCTTTCGACCACTGACTGCACACATTTCCCAAACCCTACCTTATTCCCTTCATTTAAATTCCCCCACCCTGGCCCAGGGGACAAGTAAGGGCAAGGGGGTCCTGGACCTAAAGGGCGTAAAAAAAATTTGATCCGCAACTGAACATCTGGCACACATGCATGGGTGCGTGCGGAAGCGGGGGACCGGGCCTAAAGCTGGATACGGTCCAATGTCCCCACATCTCAGAAGCTATAAAGCATGCACTTCTATATTTTCATATGACCACTTCGACCACTAATTCCATGAATGTGTTTCAGAGGTCTCTCTCACTGTAAATGTGTCTCTGTAGCAGAGCTATTTCTTATTGACTCCTCCATTTATTTCTTTTCATACTCAGATGATCGTCCTGTCTCAACAAGTTACCCAACTGAGTAAGGACCTCAATGAAATGCTACACCTCCTTAGGCCAGTTCTTCTCAGCAAGAACTACGNACCATCTCCCTCCGGGGGTCTTCTTACACCTACCCTAAATAACACTTACAGTAACAGCAGTGGCTTCTGTAGTGGACAGCAATCTCAAGTTACCATTCCCAGCCTTGTTGGGTCATCCTGCCCTGGACAAACAAGGGCAGATGTAGCACANCCTAACACAGCCTGGATGGAAGCCTTACCCCAGCCGACTCAGACCAATCAACCTGATAATCCCTGCAGAAAAAACGTGCATCCGGCCCTATCCCTGGATTCATTTCTCAGACATTCATGTCCCCACCACAGACAACACAAGAACTGTGGCTCTCTGACTGTAAACCAAGCCCTATCCCCATGTCAAGGCCATTATCCCCAAACACAGATGAACCACGTGAGTCAGGTAACCCACAGCAGTTCATCTCCATTGATGACTCCTCACCAACCTTCCAACAAGCAGAATGAAGGGCAAAAGTCAAGCCCTTGTTTCACATCCAGCAGATCGTTCTGTAGCCCGCAAGACACCGACCCAATAAAGGACAGAGTGGTGGACCTCTTAGGATTGATGTCAAGAGACTATAGGGAGACGCCTCCTGCTGCTCTGGAACTGGTCCGTACTTCATCCGGAGACTCACAAGGGGATATCATCAGATTTATAGATGATGAAGGTACTAATGTCTAGTAGATAACGGATGGTGAAGCCAAAGCACTGACCATGGGGATGTTTACCAAAGTGGAGATTTCCAAGGCTGGACCAAGCTACTGTAAGGGGGAAAAAAAAACTATCCAATGACAAGAGAATGTCTAAATACTGCCACAATTCATTCTCATTGCCATGAAGCTGCTAACTCGGCAATGGGAGCACAATCTATTTTCATCCTTTTCTTACAAAAAGTCAGTTTATATAAAAATAATGAGTAAATACCATTATCTAGCATGGCTATATTGGGCAGGTACTAATTCTAACATTCCAAACTTGCCTGTTCAGATTCACAATGTGATTTACGTTACATATAGCAGCTATCCAGAGTTTCTAGTTAAGGACTTGCAGTTTAATCTTATTTATTGAGGCAGATTCAGTATACAAATGGTTAAGGGAACAAAGGTATTGCTGTGTGTTTGCAGAGGATTCTAAGCGCATGGAATATTATTTCATATAGCATGAGCTTCATCTTTATAACTATTAGGAAACTGAACACAAATTTGAGCCAAATATTTGAAAAGGGAACATTTCTGGATGGTTTAAACTTTCCTTTATTTTTCTTTTTTTGAGTAATAAATAAAGGACCTTATTTTTCTATATTTGCTACTGAAGGTTTATACTAAACTAGTTCGTTTTCTTTGTCATTCTAAAGCAGAGATTTATTTAACCCTTTCATTTCCAGAGGGGACTTATGAGCACATTGTTTCGCTTGTGTTGCTGGACCCTCTGACATGGGATACAGAAACACACAGACACACACACACACAAAGGGATCAAATGAAAAGTGCATGCTGTGCAACGCATGGTACCTTCTCTGGGGTGAGGTATATCTGAGCAACTGGAAGAAGCTATTTATTTTTGCTTTAATAAAGATAATGTGTTTGACAAAAACCCCACTGAACATGTGTCCCTTGTTGTTCCAGCAGTAATGTATGATCGATCTCTCTCAGTAATGCATAGGGGGACAGGTAGTACACTATACACTACCTGTGACATCACTAATATATAGACTTTCCTTTCCATCTCCTATTTATACTGCAGATCATATGACACGATCTGTACTTGCAGAACCTTACCAATGATAACTTCTTACTTGCTGTCTGAATCATGATCNCTACACACATACACCACACAGCTACGTGACTACATGCATTGTATATCAAACACTGAGCAAAACTGCGCAAAGGGCTGTCATTACAAGGAACCATCATTACATGATTTAGGAACATTCCCCCTACGGCCAAATTCCTGGCTGCCTCTCGTCTTCTATTTGCATTACTACGAGTCTTCTAGAGAGCAGGAAGATTGACAGGATACACATTTACATTAAGCCTACTTCACAGTTATCCACTTTCCCATGATGACAATTATACCTATTCATTTGAACTATGCCTAGAAACAATTTAATTATTATCATCATCATCATCATCAATAATAAGTGTTTTACAATGACTTTTAAAATGTACAAGAATATAAGGTTAGAAAAGTTAATGCAGGCCCTGCGTATTGGAAGTCAGTCCATGCGAAGTGAATACCATTGAATCATTGATAGTGTGGGCCCTCTTTTTTTAAGGCATTTCCCTATCAGGCTGAATGCTACAGTATAAAANCTTCAGCTATATTAGATCAGGATTAAACCTGGACTTTTATTGGGAAATAAATGTATTTATTTTTGTATTTCATATATTTGTTCAGTAAAAAGCAGATCTATATTTAAAAAAGAAATAACTTTCTACTAATTATATCAGAGCTGTAAATGTAGACATTAATCCATATGCAAATTAATTGCTGAGTGAAAGCTGTATTTCTACTACATAATTTTCATGGAAATATTGAGTAAAACTTTCAGTGTTTTATGATTAAACATCCATTAAATCCTGCTGCTCATTACCATAAAAAATAATTCAGCAACCAATGATGGAATAGTGACAATGGAAAATCCATGTTCTAGTTAATCGCTGTCCATGAGCGGACATGCTTTGTAAAGACACAGGTATGCGATGTGTGCCGCCTTTCCATACACATCAATAAATGTTTGCACTCACACACACACTTACCGTCTGATGCAGCCAGTCCTAATCATAGGCCAGCTAGACAAATGACCAGAGCAACAATGCTAGATGCCTGTATTCACCTCCAGGGCCACCTTTATCAGATGATAGTAACTTTAGTTACAATATACATTTACATTAAGCATATGGCCACTACTCAGGCGTTGGGTAGACCCTACAGCTGTGTGCAATCAATAGCTACTGTATAAGCATATATAACTTATAAATAAACATGAGCTAGTAGATTAATGAGGAGTTATAGAATCTTCTCCTCCCCAACAATTTATCTGGGTTATTTATCTGCCACAGAGCGTATAGTTTAATCTTAATCACATATTTCTTTCTTTTTTTCACATATTATCTTTATCTATATTTTATTCATATTTCGCCAATATTTCTCACAGATCGGAAATATTTTTAATATATTTATTATTAAAAGTTATATTTTACATTTTATTATATTGTTTGGAATCATGAGTGCAGATATATAGGAACCGCTTTCTTTCTCCTCTCTTTTTTTGTGTTGATCAGCTAGACAAATGACCAGAGCAACAATGCTAGATGCCTGTATTCACCTCCAGGTCACCACAAAAAGGGCGCTAGGACACCCAGTAAATAATGCCCACTGAAACCAGGTGATATAAGTCTATGAGGTAGATGTACTAAGAAGAGAGTTGTTAAACTTACCCCTTTCTGACAATTTTTCAACTACTAAATTTACTAACATAAAATCCTCCAACCATAGAACAGACAATAATACACTGGTTTGAAGAGCATCTATTTAAAGGTATTGACCAGATCCAGACTTACGCACTATTGAACTTACGAGCAACAAGTGGGCAAAACCATGTTGAACTGCAGGGGAGGTAAAATGAAAGTTGTTATTTGAATGCAGGAAGAATATTTTGCTTATTGCATCATTACTGTTACACTCTTACTAGACTTAGGGCTAGGAAATATCATCACTGAACTAAAATATTGCTTGCAACGATGAAATTTAACTCCCCTGCAACTCAACATGGTTTTGCCCACTTACTTGTAATTTCAGTTGTACATGAGTCTGGATCCCGTCCATTGTGGCTAAATATGGAATTGATCAAAGAGGTGGAAGACAGGGATTGTTCTGCAACATATCACTTTAAAATGGTATTATAAGGAATAATTGGCATTGCCCAAAGCAGCCAACCAGATAATAGCTACCATTTATTGAATACATTATAGAAAATAATAGCTTGATGTCAACTATAAACAAGGGAACATGTTATTAACAATAATAATAACAGTAAATTCAAACATAGATAAGGAAATAAACAGTATATAACAGAGAAACGATTAATGTTAGTAATCTCACTGGATACAGACAGCCACTGAAGAATCATTGCCTCATCTTCATTGTTTCAGATCTGATCANAGGAAAAGGCAGCAGTGAATGTTCTGGTTGTAAGACTAGCTGTCAGTAGTTACAATTAATTCAGTGGTTACTACAACAACTGACCTGGTCTATTAGGGAAGCGCTGGCAGAACATGAGCTCGGGGTATGTCAGAGGACACAGGCTGGAGTCTGGCCGCTGTTTAATCTCTGACAGACGGCTTTCTCCAGGTGCAGATTAAAGCAGCATCGAGCATGAAGTCATAAGGTCGCTCACACACCACAAGAGGACCCCTGGACATCCCTGACATGTCGGCCATGCCCCCAGTTTAATACAGTGTAACTGCATCACCATTCACATGAAACAAGGAGCAGGGGAGCGCTTACATCTGTGCAATAGTCCACTCTGCAACACAGACACCTGGGTCATCCTAATCCCCTCTCATGGTGAACTCTACTAATATAACATTTTATATACAGGTAATGTAAAGAAACACACACACAGCTGTGATACGATCAAGAAAACACTTGTAATAAAAACAGTGGACGACTGAAGTAAGGCAGAAGCTTATCAATAATGCACTGTAACCTGCCATTGGTGGTGTGCTACCACATGATGAGAACAGAGTTGCATACATGAAATATAAAATCCCTGGTTACAATACATTATGAATATAAACATATTTTCTGAATATTTACATACAACATATAGATACTATGAAAGGTTCATTTTCCATCTCTCTATTCAAATATATAGCTCTAGCGTATAAATAATACATTTATAATAATCAAGCACAAACATACTAGTATTTTTAACATTACTAGGTCCTAACAGGAGACTGTGTCTAGTGTAGGGGTCTGCAACCTGCGGGCAGAGGATTAAAACCCCATAAATAACACAGGGCATACTTCCAATTGGAGCACTGGTGGGTATACATATAAGCCCAATAGTCCAAATGGCTCTTTGAGTGTTTAAGGTTCCCACCCCTGGCAGGGCTGTGGAGTTGGTATGCCAACCCTTTCAGTGATTTAATTCCTCAAAAGAATGTTCTTTCCTATTACTTACTGGAGAATATATTACAGTTGAGTTATTAAATTAATTGAATACATGAATCTACACATATATTCTCTCCAGTCACTACAACAAAATGCTAATCCCCACTTTCCCTGCTGACTCACTACCTCTATAGGGAGAAAACTTCAGTGTCTTTCTGATGGCGGAGAGCAACAGACCACATTGTGTACAAAGTGTGTGCAAGGTGGGAGGGGGTGAATGGTAATTGTACAGTATCCTACAATTCAGAACTCCTTGTCTGAGAACAAGGAGTCATGGACACATGTATATGCAATCTCCGATATATAATATAAAAAGGTCTTCTAACTCCCAATACATTCACATTGTTTTCAAATCCACAGCTCCGATGCCTGGAATCAGACACTTTATGTCAGTTACTAAACCGGTTCATTGCAAACACCAGAACTATGCTATAATCAGTAGATCTTTTCCACATATAACCAGTGTATTGTGAAGTTGTGCAATGATTTAACAACGCCACCTGCAGGTGAAACATAGAATTTCATATCTTTATGTGACATTCAGGGTATAGCTATACAGAAACCGTTAGTGGACAGTCTGCATTCTCCTTTCAGAAACAGAATAGAAAATGCGGAACACAAGAATCCTTACCTACGTTTATCCTTACCTGTGCCTTGTTTATGAATTATTTTCCTAGGTTCACACCGACATAGCTATTGTGCATGTTTACCCACCTGCAGAACATGTAACATAACAGAAATACAAAACACTAATAAAAGCTACATATTTCCAAATAGGTTATTTGTGCTTCTAAACTGTATAATGTCATATATATATGATATTAGATTTCACATGAATAATTCTTGGATTTTGTGCCACTGTCTCTAAAATTGACATTGACATTGACATTGTCATCTAAGAAAAACTTATAGTTAAGTTACTGGCCACTGCCCACAGATTATATAGTATGTGCTATTAATACATTTGTTTAACATAGCTGCTATCTTTTTAAATGTATTTATGTATACATACATCGACCAATCCCTTGCTTACTGAGCTTATTGCCCAATTCTCCCTAACTTCGCCATAAATTCGATGTTCTCCTAACAAGCTGTTACCTGGACTATACTGAACCTACTGAGCATGATTAAATGGTTGGCAAACTGCGTAAAAAACTTTTTTTTATAGGCTGCCAATAAAAAGACTCATGTTTTTCCTACTGTTATAGACAGGAAAGGCACAACCAGATTTTTCCCATCTTCATGTGAATCAGCCCCGTTTTATACTAGGAAACACTAATCGTACACACACAACAAGCTAGGCAGATAAAATTGTTATACTGGCAGACAGTGGAAATAAAATTAAAATAAAGAAATAATAAAACACAATAAAGAATTTTTTTAATGAATTTAACTTTCATTAAACAGGCAGTGACCCATTTATCTGTAGAAAACCAAAAATATATACAAAGACTCACTTCAGAAATGCATATATTTTACTTACAAATATCTGTACTCTCAAAAATTTAACATAAACTTTAGGGGCACTTATTGTCCTGCACTCTTGTGCATGTATATATATTTATATATATTTATATTTATACATAGATTTTCTTTATTAAATAACATTTTACAAACTGTATAGAACTTACAAGTTTTTGTACAGCAAATGATTTGCCTTGGGAGACTGCCTTGGGGGAAATGAGAGGGAAGCTCCACACTCTTGTGTGGGGTGTCATGAGCGGGAGGGAGGGAGCTGTTACAAGAGGTTGAGGTATTTAGCCACACACAAAAATTGCAGCAACAGCAGTAAAAATCCCAAAATGTGAAAAGGAAAGGAATACCCAGGACCCACCAGAGGATACAGGGAGGGAAGAAGAGCAGGTTATATATAAATTAGTCCTTTCTGGTGACGCAGCTTGTTTCTGCATTATATGCTGAATGATGCAAAGGTGACTGTGTGCACTGGGGATAACTCCATTGTTGTTCATCCCCTGGTGACGTGAACATGAGGAGACATAGGAGAGGTGCAGACGNTTCTTCCCAAAATCATGCAAAGTATTGCTGAAGTGCTGTTTTTGCCCTAGATAGAGGATAAAACAAAAGGTTATTTGTCACCAGTAAAGCCATTTATTGATACCTCATGATAACATACTGGGCATTATGTAGTAGTGCTGGCCCTTCTTGCACAGATTCTCAGCCCTGTTTTCTTATCGATGGCACAATGTAAAAACCCATAGTGGCATAATAACAGGGAGCGTTACACAATATATATGAGACGTTATTATCAAATCTAATATAAAATAAATGACCCTAGAGGAATATATCAGATTTATTCTTGAAACTGTATATTCAAAGTTACTAGCTAAAACTTAAAAGAGCACAATAGAAAATCATTCTTAAAATATTAAATACACAGTACTTGTCTCTCTTTAAGAATGGACGGGATACCAAGTACCACATGTCTTGCGTTCAGATAATGACATGTAGGACATGCGGTTGTAATAATGCAGGAGCTATGCAGAAACCTGGAGAGTCTGCAAGGGCTGAAGCCAGTTCTTCATGCACTATTACCATCCTTCCCCCCACAAGTCCCCATACTGTGGCTGAAATGTAAGAACTAGACCCAAGGTGCAGAAAACATTGCAATTTAACAGTATCAGAATCTGATCCAATATGATTATTTGTGCTACAATAATGAATTCATATTCCATACTGACTTGTCACACAGGTTTGGATCTGTTGACTGACTCAGCTTGTGGAGAATGTCGACGATCCCTATTTCCCGTAGCTTGTCTTGACGCTCCTGTGAACCTTTACAGAGACAGAACAGAGAACTTTTAATACTTATTTCTAGCAACTGATATTTCACGAGGCTGCATTCAACACTCGTAAAAAATCATAGACATCTAATAAAAAGACTTTCAAACACATGGTGCCATATCTGACAAATCCCTGATAAACACAAACATCTCATCTTTTCTTTTGCGCAGTTTAGTAAATCTAGGCCTAATAGCTTCTTTTATCATTGCACGTATGTGAAGACTTTGGAACACTGGGTTTCACAGATTACAGAATACTTTTATTTATATTTATAGGATTTATCTGCAACAAATGGCATCAATGTTATGAAAAGATTACGAATAGAAATGATCATCTTATGCTTATGAATAGCAACATTATACAGAGGATCCACGTTCAATTGTTGCTCAGGGACAGCATCACATGCATCCTTACTATGTGGCAACTAACGGCACGGGCCTGGAAAGACAAAATATAATGTATATATTACCTTCCTCTTCATTCCATGTGAGGTTTGCTATACAGAACATTGCAGCCAGTTGCAGCTTCAGGTTGGAATGACCCTGGAATGTGCAAATAAAAGTATCACTAGAAGGTGAAACATCTTCAGTCACAGTGGAGTGCAATGTCTAGATGTAAACATGGTGTATGTACAGATGTGTAAGCTCTATTCCACTATAAATGTTATACATATTGTCACTGTTTACATGATCTGAAGTTAATAATTAGATGCTACTGATAACATTAGTCAAATATTACTAGCTAGTTTATATAGCCTGTATTATAACAGTACATAAAATAACATCTTACTAGGCTGGGGGCAACACACACATTACACGTTATGTACCATATATTACATTACATTTGGAATATCCTGGTTAAGAAACTACGATACTCAAACACACAATGCAAGGGTACTCAACTAGTGGTACTAGGTCCACTGCTGGTACTTGGATCAGTTCCAAGGTGGTTATCAGATTATTAACCAGAACTTCAAGAAGGATATTCAATTATACGAATATACAATTTTTGTTGCTTAGAGAAAATCATTTAGAAACATCAGAATCACACATAATCTACTCTGGGTTTTTACCAGGAAAAGTCAAGTCAAGAGAATGTATGACCAAATGGACCAAAACATGGCCTTCCTAAGTGA
>JABWIB010008981.1:8673-22531 GCA_016617825.1 Platyplectrum ornatum | reverse complement strand
GATTTCAATTACAGATTCAGCAGTTAGCTAAAATAGGGAAAGGGATACGTGTTCATTATTGTGCAACACATTATAACAATATTTCAGCCACATACTTGGACCACAGGCTTGGTCAACAGAAGAGAAGACTTTCAAAGTGTTTTTTAACAGCAAATGTGAAATTGCCTTATACTGTTTCAATGGCTTCAACAATAGCCTATAAATTCTATATGGCATTACCCGATGCCATTCAGAAGACTATTAATCAAATCCTATTCAGACCCTGTCTTTGATGGTCCTTGAACCATGAATCTGAAAGACGACTTTGGCTATCCCCGTCACCTATCTCAAGACAATGTCACAGACAGGACAGAAGTGTCTGTGTGAGGCATATGTTACACGCTGAGCCATGTTCTGCGTCATTACAAATCTCTTGGTTACACTCATTCATTCAATAGAAGCTCCATGTGACAGCAAGGATGATCGTGACGCAGTAAAGTGGCCACACATGAGGGTTTTTCTGTCTCTCTGAACGAGCAGATTCCCAGGCTCAATTGCTCATTCACGCACATCCACATATCAAAGTGCAAGGGATGTGGTCTGTTCTGCATCCCGTGTAGTCACCTATTTGTCATTTACTTGTCCAGGGTCTAGCCTGCATGTCGAATCCTTCTGTGCACCATAGCCCTAAAATATTTGTTAAAAACTATAGAAAGCTCAGACATACATATACAGGATTGTCAGAGTCGGCATCGGACGCGGCTTTTTGCATGAAGTCTCAACGAGGTATTAGTCTTCTGGTGATGAGAAGGGTATTGTTAGTTATTAAGGCATTAATAGGTACTTGCGTACTGGTCAGCATTTATTGATTTATTATTTATTTCCGCTTATTTATTAGGTGCTACAAAGTGTCTGCATCCGTACAATGGGGAATGCAAACAGAATGGGTGGGGAGGAGGAGCCCTGCCCGCAAGCTTACATTCTAAAGGAGATTGAGGATTGATACATAGGGGCAATTACACATAAACTAAGGACAATTTAGTCAGCTGCCAATTAACCTGTTGGTATGTCTTTGGGATGTGGGAGGAAATCGGAGCAACTGGAGGAAATCCATGCAGAACATACAATCTCCGCACAGAAGTCCAGATTTCAAAGTTAGAACCTCAGAGCTGTTAGGTATGANTTTNACTCACTGAACCAACCGTGCTGCCCCATTTACACAGGTTCCCTGCTCATTTAGTGCTTTGCGGATCCCCTGGTTGGGGGAATAATGTTAAAACTTCAGTGGAGGGGAAAGGAAGGAACTGGTTCAATCTACCTGGTTTGGGAAGTTGAGAGGGTGATAATAGATGCAGTTATATGTGGACATTTCCTAATAACATATGTTGGGTTTTAATCATTTGCCAGAAAAAACCTTTTTTGTTGAACTTACGGGCATAAAGTTACAAGTGGTCAAAACCATGTTGAATTGCAGGGGAGAATGTTATTAGTTGCATCAGTATTACAGGTGAGAGATGATGTTTCCAGCACAAGTCTAATAACAGTGTAACAGTAACGCTGATCCGGCCGGCCGGCTCGCCCCTGGTTTTACCCACTTGTAACTATAATAATACTACTATAATAATAATAATAATAATAATAATAATAATAATAATAATAATACTGAACTATGAAGAACTTAAATAATACAATTCAAAAACAAAAGCTTGTAATCTGATGGCATTGGGAACCCACTAAGAATTTAGTAAATGTCATTTTCAAAACTCTGAATCTAAATAGATAAAAAGTATATATTTGTATTGTTTCTCTCATAGCACGGAGCACAATACATGGCCAACCTGTGTGCGACACAAAGGTATGTGCTTCACTATCTCTGGATACATGTGCAAGTATGTAACATGGTGTACAAGCAAATGCAGGTCAGCACTGTGTAGGCATGTGATCACAGGGTGGGTACAAGGTAACACTGTAATGAGGACTGTTAATTGAGGTTCTGATTATCGTGAATGTACGACAATGATAGCAAGTAAGGATTATTTTTTCCTTAATATAACATTTAATATCTAACACTTTAGCAGCACTGTCTGATCCGATGACTCTGGTTGAAGAGTCACCGCCTAATGCAAGAGTCATAAACATAGTGCCACCTCTCCTGGAATATCTCCTGGAAGAGTGTGTGATCTCCCTGACTCCTTCCTGAAATGCCGAAGACAGAAATGAAAAATACAGTTTAGTTTTTGTGGAACCACATACTGTCGGGGCCACATACTTGGACGCGCCATCACTGTGCATTGACTACGCTCCTTTACCCCCTCCCTCCGTCAGCACTGCCCTCAGGACAATCGCATTGCGCTGACTATGCGCTCTTCATTTCTGAGCATGCAAAGTAGAAAATCACACGAGAAGCATCACATCAGCTGGCGTANGCTCACCCATGGATCGGCCCCGGTGTGTCCATAAATAAGAAAAAGTCAATTAGACATTCCATAACCTGATTTTTATTTGCTGACAAAATCATCTTAATTGTTTTCCCTTCCTTGCCATTAAGCTGATGGAATTTACAGTGTTTTCATTTGACCTCCTGGCATCATTATGTGTATATAACCGGCATATTTCGCTGAAGTCCAATCTGCTGTAAAATTTCGAAGACTATTTTTGCACATTCGTATAAAACGCGACACAGCGTAAGCCCATCACATTGCTAAATAGGAATTCCATTTGGCTAGAGTCAATGGGGAATAGTTAATTTATAATTGCTCCATGAATTTTATATATAGAGTTTTATATTTATTTTAAAGTGTATTTTGGGCCATTTCCAGAACGTTCTCAAAGGTAGGAATCAGGTGGTATCCATTACAATGGTCTTGCCTTATGTTTCAGTTACAGAATCCATTTTAACGCACATGTATTTTTTAATGGCTTCATTTCAGAGATTATTTGGCCCAGATTATAACGTTGTAATCTTATACTCGTATGTGCCGAAGACACTTTCTTTTCATTATATTTTTACCATGGCAACTCAAGTACTTCAAATTGCTATGAATTTTCGCTCTACGAACACAAGATTAAAAACCACCAATCCTCTATGTCTGGTTTTCGGCAAGAAAAATGAGTGTTGTGTCTTACTTTCGCTATAGTTGCAGGCTAGAATTTCATGTTTTATATTATACAGTTCTCAATGCCCAGAATAATAGTTTTAAGGCATTTTANATTCATCTGACCTTCTCCCTTCTTGTCATATGGGTAGCAAACATTAAATTTGAATGAAAGTTAATACGGTCAATTGCACCATGAGGTTTATTTTGGACAAAGCTCAGTGTTTTACGAGAACCAAAAGGCTACAAAACCCTAAGTCGTTNGGTGTAGATGATGAATGGGCATTGGGGTTAACGTGAGTGATATTTTAAATTAAATTATGATTATTGTGTCTACAATTATGTCAGTCTAATGTATAACAAATTTCTGAGGTTGAGTCTGAAGGTCTTCTGACAATTACCAGAGGATGTAAAAATAGTTGTTATGTCATCTGGAGTTCAAGAAACTTTGCGGGAAAACATTAATAAAGGATATTCTAANGGCGTAGGAGGACAGACTAAAATGATCCTTTGAGGCGTTTCTATTGTTTATCCTATTGACTGCTCTATCATCCTAATGAGAATTATCATGCTAAAAGTCCTGCTTAGAGGGAGAGGTAAAAGTATCTATTATCAGACATGACTTCATCAAATAACATAGGGATTTATTTAAAAAGAAAGGGAGATTTTTTGTGAATGCATCAAGCCTGGCACCATTGTTCACAATATTTAAAAATACTCCCTCCTCCGCCAATGTCCCATGACGGGAAGCTGGTCTTCTGCGCCCGATTCGATCCTGGCGCATGCGCAGTAAGTTTATGATGGGACTTTTTCTAAGTTCCATCATAGGCCTACTGGGCATTATTGTTTTTATTCTGTTTTTAATCTGTCTTTTAACACTTTTTTGTTCCCAGTGGGGTTCTTTGTTCGTATGAGACGCCAGGAACAATATCCCAGTGGTCTCCCCACACTTACCTCACTTTTCATCCCCCTTCCTCCCTCTAATAACTGATATTAGAGGGAGGGAGGTGAAGGGGGTATCGCTGCCACCTCGCCATCCTAAGGTGGCGAGGTATTACCACTCNGAGCGGAGTAATAGACTCCATATTCAGGGGTTTTAAATATTAATTCCTTCATTTTGAAGCAATAAGGACAGAAAATTTATAGACCCCAAAAAGCCATTGCCAGTACTGTATATGAAAGGATGAAGTGTTTAGCTGTGTTTCCCATATTACTGTGTCGCTATTGTAAACTGTGAACAATGTTGGCAATTTTTTTTTTTACTAATTGCCTTAATTCATTTTTAAAATTAACCAATGACATATGTGTTAGCTATGCATTACACTTGTGTTCACTGTTCATAGTAAAATCATCAGTCATGAAAACAAATGATATAATTAGCAGCCAGACATATGGAAGCAATCAATTGCAAAGGTATTATTGTATTATGTAGATTTTATATTGTGTATGATACATGATACACAGTAAAGTATATGTTTATACAGCATATAATATGAAAATATGGGATTTTTAATTTTCTTGGTTACATTTATAATCCTGTTATTATAATAACTATGTAGCTCATTTAGTAATAAACCTTTTTGGACTGGTTTCCATGCCTCCGTAACAGACCTATATTACCATTCAATAGGCAACAACACTTAACAAATGGGTAAAAGGGATAAAAGAAAAAGGCACAAATAACCAGATGTTAGTTATCTCACTGGCACGCTTCTATCCTTAAACAGGTTACAGGACAAAGGTCAAGACTGTCCGACCCGGACAAACCCCAGCGACCAACGTAACATGACCAACCACAGATATCCAACTATGACCACCATCAAGATCAAACAAAAACTCTGCCAACTTGCTTACCACTCTCAAACAAAATGGAGGGTGGGTAAAGACAAAGATTTTCCATCCAGTGACATGGACAACCAACTCCTCCTACATGACCTCATCCATGATGACACCAGATAGGCCGCACTTTAGCTAGGTCACAGCCCGGAAGTTCAATTTTCTTAAGGCTTAAGTAGCCTTATCAACTTATTGACATAACAAGCAACTTTAACTTTGTTTAGATAATATTGGAGCAGGTAAGGTTTATTATAGAATTATTTTATTTAAACGGTTGGGTATGGTTTTTACTCCAGGGAAGAAAACATGAACTCCACCAATCTCACCTGCAGTGGTGTGCTGAAGTTCCAGGTTTTGTGGGATCCGAGTCTTCAAGCTCACCCAGAGGCAGCAGGATCTCACCGGCAGGGGAGCTTCTATAAAAGTTCCACTTACCCGTGGTGCAAGGTGTTGATGCCTGTTAGAGGCCAGTGAGCAAGGACTAGTGACCAGTGCCAGGCATTGTGGATTGTGGCTGTGCCATGAGAGCATGGAGAATAGTGCCTATGTCTGGCCGTAGGGGTTCCTCAACGAGGAAAAAGTGGTGTAGCATGTATATTCATCATGATCATCAATATCTTGTAGTATGTACATGATCATCAATATATTGATGCACCATAGTGTCAGACAAGTTATTGATATTTCATTGCAGTCTTGCTCTCTTGTACAGAGTGTACTATTGACAAATAACTGGTTAGTGAATGATGAGCGCTGATCATAAATACTTTGAGAGCTTTCNTTGCTGTTCAGTGTGGTTTTGCCCTTTTTCTGAGTTCTTTCTATTTTTCGCATCACTTGAGGCAAGAAAACAGAGGGCGTTATATTCAACATTCCATTTAGCACCAATTCAGAATGCCTTGAAGAGGAAGGGGACATGGAGAATGGCTGCAGGTCATGGTGGCAATGTGTCAGAGCACCCCATAGAACGTGGCCAGGTTTTCTATTGAAGATAACGTGTATCAGTTGTGTATCAGTCACTATGGCACTTGTTTAATACACAAAATCAGGTCCCCTGACTTCAGTTCTGTCGGATATGTTTTCCTTTGCATTCCTGTTTCTATAGCCATTACCTCTTTTCAATTGATCATTCTCTTTGGTTTATTTTTATTTTTACTGTAATTTCAGTTTATTTAAATTTATTCGTAGCTATTCAACAATACAAACTCTGCTATGTTACATTTCCTAAAGTGCTTTATTTCAGGAATTGGAGAAATATTTTCCTTGGAAGAATGATGTTATTTTCTTTGCCTTAGAAATGTGGATCACTTGGGTAATACATGTTTATTCTGTTCAAACTTTCTTTGTTAAATTCAGTGATTTACTTCTATAATACTTCACTGTTTTGCTTCAATAACATTGCAACTATTATTTAGACTGAAGGTATTTGCTGAAATCCCACTACGAAGCATCACCCAGAGGTAAAACAATAAGTGCATAGAGTCTAAGCTGGAAGACTATAGTAAAGCTTGTTTTTCCAGGTCAAATGTTCCAACATCGACAACTCTTTTGGTCCAGTTAACTCCTTTCAATATGTTTTTTATTAAGCCATTGATTGGGTTATTAATTGGGTTATTGGTGTTCACTAAATAGCAATTACTAGTTGACTACTTTTACATCTATTTTTTTATATTATTGGACATACAGGATATAGTTCCCGCCATACATACAGGAGACCACTCCCCTCATACATACAGGCGACCACTCCCCTCATACATACAGGAGATAACTCCCCCATACATACAGGAGACCACTCCCCCATACATACAGGAGACCACTCCCCCATACATACAGGAGACCACTCCCCCCATACATACAGGAGACCACTCCCCTCATAAGAGTAAGAGTAATCCCCAGAGAAGACCCTACCCTTACACTTCTGCACTGCTCTTGAGTAAAAACAAGGTATGTTTGTTTGGATACTATGTAAGGGCTACAGCCAACCCTTACTGTACAATTTATCCCCCCCCCTGCTCTTCATGTACACATGCCCCCACTGTGATCGCTACATAAATTGCGTANTGTGCGCAATCGATGTAGTGCTCGCAAAATAGAGTCCTNGTGCACACTCTATTCTGNNACCAGGTTCATAATCCAGGCTGCNGAAAATGATGCGTTTTCCACGGTGTAGATCCAGCCCATTATTACTAATACTAATATTATTACTGTTACAGAAACCCTTCATGTATTACATAATATTCTACCAAATATTCGCCTCAGCACAACATTTGCTGGCAGTACGTAGGACATAAATATTAATGCCTCGCCAGCATACAGGCCTTTTCTGTTGCCAAAAAAGATTATACACAATGGAATAAAAGACATATTTTCNGAAAATATCTCCGTGTTGGTGGCAGAATATGAAACAAACGCGACTTATCCCAACGACAGCTTCTTATCTACCAGCGTATTGTTTATTCCATGTCTGGAATAGGCTCTGGAGCTTTTATCACGCTCTTCCATTTCCATATATAACACATCATTTTATTCCACACAGGTCACAAGGTTGTTTGCAAACCAAACTACCCCCAATCTGAGCAGAGACTCGCCACGTCTTCTGTATAGAAATCATTATTCAGCTTCTCCTTTATTTATATACTGAGTAACATAATGGAAGACACATCCCCGGTCAGTGTTTGAAATGTTGTAATAATTGTATGAGGTAGTTGTTGATTTGGTGCTTGAATTCCTTTTCCTATATGTAATCTTTATTAACTGCTAAAATATGCAACTATGCTTTCCTTTCTGGCCCATTAGACATTACACACTGGGATACTTACAGAAAAATAATAATTAATAAAAAATGTGATATTTTAAATCCATTTCTAGAAAGGTCACATTGCTGTAAAAACCAAGTCAGAGGTATAAAGTCATTTTTAATTATATATTCAAATATCAAATTATATTCGAATCATATTTGAAATTAAATATATTAAATTATATAAGGAATGAATAGGATGAATAGGAATGAATGGAGACAACTGTCCGCGCACTTCACTCTGATAGCTATGCATACTTTAGTTGACTGGGTGAGCAGATGTCCCCCAAGGTGCGTGATTATGCCACACTTTCCAGAACATGCACATTTCTCACATTGTAAAAACTCCCATTCGTGCATTAATCATCTGCCACATTGATATTTGAAATACTTTACTTATTGGTCCCCGTCATTCTAAAATGACCCCCCTGCAGTCTATATTAGCAGCAGCCAGAGAGTGACAGCTCATTTTCCTAGAGCTTATGTGAATATTTACATTTCTTATGGATCAAGCATGGCCTATAAGACGCCATACACTGTAATGGTGCTCTCCTTAAGGAGAATATCTTTCCCGCTAGAGCTACATTTCAGGCCTCTCACCAACCTAGCCAGATCCCTGATGAGACAAGCACCCTGAATCAGTTGTCTGTAGATGGGCACCTCTTCCTTATGGAAGTGGTTTTCTGGCTTGGCTCTCATTCATTCAGTCATGTTTTAAAGGGTCGAATGTGTCGTCATGTTTCTTAATGGGTCGAATGTGACTAGATGAACCCTACTTCAAATAGGTAGCACTGNAGATGAGCTAATTCTCCTAGAGCTTATGTGAATATTTACATTTCTAATGGATATATGTATGTCAGACCTTCACAGGATCTATAGCTCCCTTCTACACTAAACAAATGTAACTCTTAGTTACAGGACTTCTCCTGGGCTGCACCCACTCTCTAGGATAAGCTTCCTCGCCCGTTACTATTCTATACCCTCTAAACTTTTAACCGCTCCCTTAGTACTCATCTGTTCAGACACGTTCTTCAAAACATTTTTCTACTCTATCTACAATGAATCCACTTCTCACTTGTCCTTTCTATTTCAAAACAACACAACAACTTGGACACTTTTCTTTCTATACTAAAACTACCTTTAGTCCTGGTATTAACACTGCTGTGTAACTGGCTCATACAGAGCGCTGAGCACTTTTACCATACTACCTGGCTCGTCTACTGTATAATATGTAGCACATGCCTCTATGTATCAATCCCCGATCACCTATAGAGTGTAAGCTTCAGTCATGTCATAATAGTTTTTAAAATTGAAATGTGTTACGTAACCTGATGTCGCTACATAAAAAAATAAATACATTTTCAGTCTCTCACAGATCAGCTGCATATGTAAAGAGCAGTCGTCATGCCCCCCCCCCTCCTCCCGTCTAGGCATGTTTCCCCCTTTGTGCACTCCAGCACCATCATGGCATTAGTCGAGAAAAAATATTGATGTTATTTTCAAGTTAAAAGTCCATTCCACTTATGCCGAAAAAGTCTAAACATTCACATGCTTTGGCATTCACTCTGTTTTTATTGAATTTAGTTAATCCAAGGAAAACATGAATTAAACAACATGACTTATCAGGGGGGTATTTTTAAGCAAATTACATCTTTCAGGAGTTTCAGGAATTTTTTGTGCTGAACATTTAAATACAGGATTTTAAAGGTAAAGTCTACAGATTAAATAAGCACACGTTGCATATTATTAATGCACATATGCACAAATGAATACGTTCTAACAACAATATATACATATATATATATGTATGTATCTAGATCAGTGGTGTGTTCATTACTGTTATAGCACTTGTGATTGTGAGGAGACCTGGAAAAGATGCTAGGGGTCTTTGACGACCGTGCTTGAGAACTCTTGATAGATAGCTATATATATATATATATATATATATATATATATATATATATATACACTGATCTATATACACACTGATCAAAATTGTTGGGAAGTAAGTCAATGGGAGTATGTAACTGCCCTCCCAGTGACATACTTCCCAACAATTTTGGGGTCCAAGATCGGGACAAAGAAATTCCACCACTGCTCCGTCCAAGCCCTGGCCTGACCCTGCCCAAGCCATGCCACTTTTGTAGCGATCTGGTATATTTCTACTTTACATTTTTTTTAAATAACCTAAAAACATACCAGTTTCCCCACTTAACAGGACAAACTGGTAGGTGGGCAGTACAGTGAGATAGTCACCCAAAAGCGGGACTGTCCCGCAAAAATTGGCACAGTTGGAATGTATGCAGACCTGTTCCTAATGGCTGCCTAATATCCTGAAATAGTAGCACCGGCCCTGGTTCTAACCCTTTCAGATAGGGTCTTTTTGCCAATGTAATCCAGGGAGTTTCCAGAAAAAGTGGACAACAAAGGGGTCTCCTATTTAGGAACGAAATTACACATATTACAAAAACCAAGGGGTAGGCCATTGAATGGTAGTCATACGGGCATGCTATTATTCTCTGCTTCAGACTATTAGATGGCACAGTCTATGACCTTTAAAACATGTTTTGCAATAATCACGATTTCCAAACGTCCTACTCATTTTGTTCGTTATTTTAATTTGTTTATGTGCATTTTACATCATTTGATCCACTTTTCTCTGAATTGACATTCCAATAATTTCAGATGCATGATTAAGCAAGATTCTTCTCTTAAATAATTGCAATGTCTACATTCCAGTGAGCCTAACAATAGACAGCATAAATGACTTATTACACGGTATTGTTACAGAATTATTACTAGATGCTGTACGGGGCCAAACAAAACATCTGCAAACACTTCTTTTAATAATGTTATCATTATTCAGCATTCTGCATAGACATATCGGGCTGGATTAAAGATGGAGGGATGGGCTTCCAAATATTAATCCCAAAAATGTTTTAAGAGAAAGTTGGATATTTAAGAGGAGGGGAGAGTTATATAAGGGAAGAGTTATATGCAAACCCAGCATCGAAATTCACCACAGACATACATGTACCCAGACAAGGGGAGCGATAGACCCAGCTAGACAAGAAAACCCAGTAGCTGTAACATACATTTGGAGCAGACTTTGGTGGCTGCAGTGTCAGCTCTACAGCTTTCCAGCCTGCTCCGTGTGAGGATCCAGCCTTGATATCCCATTCTCCCATTCCCTGCTGCCAGAGGACATCTCTAAGCTGTCAGTGGCTGGCAAGTAATTTATATATCGAGCCCAGCTCTCAGAACCTCTATAAAGAACCTTCCAGCCACTATCTTACAGCTAATGCTCCTCCTGGCTGGCTCCATGTTGGTAGAAGCTTGAGTCACACTCTCCTTTAGGCACCGTTCACCCAGTTACCTACCTGCACCCAGATATACTTGCACCATTTGTTTATTATTTAGAATATGTCCCCTTAAAATCATAATAACTAAGTAGATTTAAAATATAACCCTGTCAGTGAAAACAAATGCTAATTGTTTTATTTATTCTTAATTTATCATCAAACCTATAATGATGAATGAAAAGTGCTAGGTCTCTGGGCACCCTATGAAAATTTCGAACTGTCCCCATCCTTTAAGATGCTGCTCCCCCTTACTGCCCTTAATGTGGCCTTTCCCAGTTAACATGTGCTAGCATTAACCATCATGAACTGAATGAGCCAATAAATTCCAGACACTAGGAACCCCAAAACAAATATACTGAGCGCATTTAAACAGAGCCCAATATGGAATAAGTAGATAATCAACCTGCCTGCTCTGAAAAAATGAAGTAATTATAATTAGTAAAACTATAAGCTAGTAGCACAGGGCCGGGTCCAGCCTCTCACACGCCCGTACGGGAGAGAGGAATGCTCGCCCCTGTCACCCCCCTTTATATAAATGCCTTCCCCGCCCACCTTACATAATGTAGGTGGACAGGGGTTGTCAGGTCCAACCCATCTTGTGAAACAACTTGTTGTTTAGTTCGTGCACATATGGTGCACATTTCACCCACTTACACAATCGTACCTAAATCAGGATCGGTTCTCTGTTTTCAATTGCAATGATTAAAAACTCAACATAGAATTTTGTGGATAGTGCATAAGAACTTTTAGATCTAAATTTCACCTGCTCACATGTTACCAAGCAACATATTTTTCCCCATTTTTCCAATAAATCCAGACTTTAAAAGTCAATATTGAAAAGCGAATGGTTAGCAAGGCAGCTGGCAATGTTTCCGCATTGTTAACCTCACTTGGCTACGAAAGATACTTAAGTTTTGCTATGCGACTGGTCTATATCAGCCAAAATCATAGTTGTGTGAGCTATCAAGAGTGACAGGATATTGGCAAAGGTCTTCGCCTCCATTGCCAAAGATCTTTTCCTGGTCCAGCTGGGATCAATTATACTAAAAATTCAACCCTGCCTGAACAGTTTTAAAACGTTCCTTTGACATTGAATTTCAGAGAGTTGCCAATTCATTTAAGCACCTACCTGCCCCAGGAGAAATTTAAAGTGTGTGCAAGATCAACAGACACTAACAGGGGCGCCCCTGCGGGGTACGCCTGGGCTTCACCGATAACTTACAATGTGATCTAAAATCCGATTTCCATTTCCAAATTCTTTCAAATGCTTTGCCCGAATGGGTTTTAGACCTAATGTGGCATTAACTCTACCCTAACCAATATATACACTATAAAACTACTCCAGACTAAAATGTGGGTGTTTTGCACTCTTAACACACACACAGATAACTGCGTGCAATACAGATCTGTGTACAACTATGGTCTATGGAGCTTGCATCATGAGCGGTGTAATGTTGGGGAGGGGGAAGGGCCAGTTCTAGGTCTCTAGGCAAGACCTGGCACCGCGCTCCCCCTTCAGTCCAGATTGCGTGACGTGATGGTGTCACGTCACGCCGGAACGTTATGTCATCATACCATGCCATTTAAAAACACTCGAAGAGGGTGGCGGAGGGTTTATATTATGCGAACCAGATCAGATGGGGGAAATTGGATGGTTGGGGTGGTGCTAGAGAATTAGCACCGGCCATGCATACAGTCACCTGTAGATAGGTGGCAAATTGTCTCCTTCCCCCTTCCCCAGCACTGATGCCACTGCATACATTTGCCATGTTGTGGGGGTCACAATGGACCAGGGACACTGTGGAGGACATACAGTAGGCCTGTACATTGCTGCTTTTTGTTTCTACAAGGGGACTCGCCGATGATGATGAACTGCAATAGTCCATGAGGTGATAGTGTGCAATCAGGTACACACAGAGGTTTTGATACAGCATGTAATGGCCAATAAGTATCACAGATAAGAGATTCCCAGGTCATGGACCAGTGTAGTTGGTTCTCACCAGTACTTAGCTGGTGTGAGGACTTTGCTGCTGTCGAGGTGACCAAACAATGGAGGTGAAATACTTGAAAGTGTAGCTCTATGTAGGCATCTACGGTAAGTAGACTTATTAGATACTCAGGCACAGGAGTCATGATGAATTGCCCTCTGGATACAGGTTTAATGGCCAGAAGTTACTTCAGATTACACAGCGATGTACAGTGATCTGCCTTGTTATACACTGCTATGCCAACAATGTTATGTAACACATAAAAAGCATAACATGGCAACATCATTATTTCCCGTAAAATCATATTATATTTATATTGCATATTACATATAAATGTTGTTCCTGAATGAAGCAAAAACATTTTTATTGGCTTTAGCTGGGATATGCTTTGAACAGTCTGGATATATGAACTATGCTTGTACCGGCTGAATGGTAAATATCTGTCCAGCTGTAACAATTGCTTTGTACCATGAAATAAACACACATTTTCATGTTTCATTGTTGAGCTGGAATACAGTCCACAAGAATAAACACAATACACATATTGTTAAACATTTATTGTTGTAACATATTTTCCAAGCATAAAGATTCCTAAATGCTACATTTAGAGAAATCCAATTTTGTAGAGATGCGTTCTAGTCTGGTGCATATCAGAACAGGAAATTGTTACCGTATATACTCGAGTATAAGCCGTCCCGAATATAAGCCGAGGTACCTGTTTTTACCTAAAAAAACTGGGAAAACTTCATGTCACCATCTCCCCCCAGCATCTCCCCCCAGCATCTCCCTCAGCATCTCCCCCCA
>JABWIB010008980.1:0-10403 GCA_016617825.1 Platyplectrum ornatum | reverse complement strand
TTCTGCAATTCGTCAATTACTGAATTCCCCCCCTGGTCCTTAGTTTCTTAATATTTATGAACTGGATCCTAAATTCTGATTAGTTTGTGATCAATAATCCAAGGATTGTGATATCCACGCATCCGGACAATCACTCTGGTAATCAATCGCATTGCACCAACCACAACAGTGGTTTGAATTGTGTATTAATATGCAGTGCAGACATGCCAATACTCTACAATGTAATACAAGGTGTGTGCTTGCGATGTAATCTGGCATGACCATGGCACCTCGGAGAACACGTTCCAGCAACCACGGGACACAGTTTGGGAAACCACTGGAACCAGTTGGTTCCTTGGAATGTTCTTCTCAACACAACTAATTGGAATTTTAATGTTCTTCTCACTAGTACAGGTTCATAACATAACCAGTTGGTTCCTTGGCATGCTTTTCTTAGCATAGCCATATGCTTTGCTTTAATGTGTTTTTTTTTTGCTATGGCCAATTGCTTCCTTGGAAGTCATTCTTTCTCACATTTCCCCTGAACCTTCCACCCTCCAGTGTATACACATGCCCTCGCGTTCTACTACACCTCATTCTCTAATATATACCCCCTCCTGCACCTGGTGACATCTCTTGATATATGTGAAAGCTGCTATCATATCACCCCTCTCTCTTCTCTGCTCCAAGCTGTACATATTTAGTTGCTCTAGTCTTTCTGTATAGTTGGTGTTGGTCATACCATGTACCATGTTGGTGGCTCTTCTCTGCACTTTCTCTAATGTATTAATGTCCTTCTGGAGATATGACCAGAACTGAACACAGTATTCTAGGTGAGGCTGCACCAGTGTCCTATAGAGAGGCATTACTACTTCCCTCTTTCTGCTACTAATTCCTCTCCCTATACACCCAGCATGTGACTTACCTCTCATTGCTTTGTTACATTGCCCTGCTACCTTTATATCACATGAAATGGTGACCCCTAAACCCCTTTCCTCTTCAGTTGATTCTAATGTAATGCCATTAATGGTGTATTGAGCATTAGGGTAAGTGCAGGACTTTGCATTTTTTGGCATTATTCTGTAGTTGCCACACTCTTGACCATTCCTCCAGAATACCTAGATCACCCATCATTGTTTTTACCCCTCCTGGTGTGTCTACCCTGTTACATATCTTGCATCATCTGCATAATAAGTATATATTTTTTTGTAAACCATACAACCATCTGTTGCTTTTAATCATGCACATTTTATATATTCCCACTACTCCTGCACCCCTTTTATATTCCTCTCTTCTGCCAAAGACTCGCCAACACATTTTCCCATATCTAAAAAACCAACTTTTCTCAAATCTAGCACCTTTGTGTTTGTGTGGCCGGAGCCTCTCTCTGTCTTTATATTAAACCATACTGCCTGATGATCACTAGATCCTATATTCTCCCCAACACTAACATCTGAGACTTTTACACCATTTGTAAGTACCAAATCTAAGATATTGGCCTAAATTTACTAAGCAATGAGATTGCAGATATATTGAAAAGTGGGGATGTTGCCCATAGCACCAATCAGATTCAAGCTCTCAGTTTCATTTTACATACTGGAGAATGTGACCTCAAATCTCATTGGATATGGGCAACATCCCCACATTTCAATCTCACTATTTAGTAAATTTAGGCCATTGTCTTTACAAGTGGGTTCTCTCACTAACCACTTGAGCGATGCTCCTTGTAATGCATTTAGAAAGTGCCCACTTCTATTGGTGCTTGCAGATAAATCATCCCAGTTACCATCTGCAAGATTATAATCTCCAATGATGATTACTTCCCCTTCCAATGCCATCTTATTGATGTTTTGCAATATTAAGCTGCATAATTCCTCGTCCTGTCCTGGTGATGTATATATCAACCCAGTATGCAGAATAACTCCCTGGGTTTCTATGGTCACCTCAGTTTTATCCCCAGTACTGTTTATTAAAGTTGTATTTATTCCTTCCTTCACATACTTTAAAACCTCTCCTCCAATTTTTCCAACCATATCTTTCCTAAATATTTTATATCCTGGTAAGTCCCAGTCATTATTATCATTGCACCATGACTCTTTTATACCCACAATGGTTATCTTGTGTCCTTATTACCATTAGTTCCGGGAGTTTATTTCCTAAGCTCGTAGTATTTGCACACATAGCTCTTAGAGGTTGTGTTAGTGATATTTTATTATTATATTTATGGCTAGGTATGTTTATTTTGCCATTCCCTATGATTGTATTTGATGAAGATACATGACCTGTCTTAAATTCCCAGCTACGCCTCCAAGTGTAGGGGATCAGTAGTTTAATTTACCTTTTAGTTCTCTGACTCCCTTCTCTAGTTTAAATGGTTCCTAATAAAGCTGTCTAACTGATCCTTAAGGACTGCAGTTCCTTTTGCATAAGGATTCAAGCCATCCCTCTTGTACAGGGTTCTGTTTTGCCAGATGGCTTGGCCATGTTTAATGAAACCAAACCCTGCTTCATGACACCTGGCTAAGCCACAGATTTAAATTGCTGAGCAGTTCTACCTACGTAATATCTGTGTATGGGCAGTACTTCAGAAAAAGTAACAGTTCTTGCCAACCCAACTTTTTAAATTCTCCTTTAACAGCTAGAACAGCAACTAGCATTGGCCAGGTCATTTGTCTCCAGGTGGACAATATAATCAATCTCTCCTACCTTTCCTACTGCATTTATAATGTGTTTTTGTCATGTGGAGCTGTAGCTCCTGGCAAACACCTACCTGATTCTTACCCAAAGTTCTGCTCCCCAAATTAATAGAATCCCCTACAAGAAGTACAGTCTTTCTTTGGGGTTCCCCACTCCCGCCTTCAGAGTCACCACAATTCCTCATTTTCTCATGTTCTTTTCCAGTCCTCCAAATACAGCATGAGTTTTGCACAGTGTGTGCAATGTGTCCTTGCACAACTGGGACCTTCTACTGGGACCAGTACGCCTCCTGGGGGCTTTCTTCGGCAATGATGGCCTCAACTACAAAGACCTCCTGCATAGCTCAGCTTGTATCCTAGCAATCTCCTCCCGCAATAAAGAGAATGGCTGACACATAGGACGACACCTGAGTCTCCAAAATGTGTCCCGCAAAACAAATCCACTGCACTGCACCAGACCAGACTTTCTACATGTCAACCAACAATCAGTAGCCAAAATCAGATCCCAATTAAGGTAACAATATTATATTATATTAAAATTACGGGACGAAATCCAGTTCAAACTCTAGTTACAACCCCAAAGTTGCTTAGAATTGCAGTGGTTTAAAATCAGGTAAAAGACGCCCTCTACTTTCTGATGTATTATGATCTGTTGTTCTCCATCCTCTGTTCTTCTGCTGTGAGTGGTCTCCTGAGCACCCTTGTTTCCATTTGTAGTTTTTCTAGGTATGTTCCATCTTGTCTTTCCTCCCAGTGTATATTCCACCTTGCTCTGTATGCTTCTTATATACATCCTCCTCTCGCCCTGCCGGTGGTGGAACCCTCTGGTATCTCAGCTCTCTCCGGGACTTACCTCCATGGGTGGCAACTTAGTTGTGTATGCGCAGCCCAGCCTATCCCCACCATCAGGGGCTCTAGTGAAGACCAGAATCTTATTTAGACCTCCTTGGAATGGACTTATCAAGTTCTTGGACTGTCCATGACATAGCCTATGAGTTCTCAGTAGCAGAGTCTCGTCATTACCTGATGGTCAATGCAGCTTAGTGATATTATCGGTGAACCTGAATTGGTCGCTTTTGCATATACGTTAGTGAGTACAGTTTTACATGTTATGCTATGATCTGACATATATCAAACGGATCTCTAGAATAAAGTGAACTTTGTAGTTTAGGCTGCGTTTACTTTCACTTATGAACACTTAGTGACACTGCATACAGTATATGAGAAATACAAGCCAGCGGTCTGTAACCGTATACGTCATATATCTATCATCTGAATTACCTCCAAAGCAAATGACATACAGGCGTAAATGTAATCATCATATAATAAACCTACCTGTTGTAGTGTCACATACAGAGAGAGAGCAATATCCCAAAAGGAATGTATTACAACCTCTTCCTGCAGAGGAGGGGCATATTTACTGGATTTAATTAACCCTATCAGTGTCAGGACACAGCTTTAACCACAACCCCCCTCATTCAGACGTACATTGTTATGAGCAACTTTTATTATATTTATGTACAATAATACAAACAACACTTATTATTTCATTTTAACATGTTAAATACACCATACAAATGTATCATGGCATGTCATTATAGAAACATAGAAAGTGCCGGCAGATAAGAGCCACATGGCCCATCCAGTCTGCCCAGTTGTGTATTTAACACTATACTGACATCATATTATTCTCTATTGTGTGTGATACTCAGAATACCCTTATATGTATCCCAGGCTGCTTCCACTACTCTGTAGTATTATCCTATACCACTTCTGATGGGAGGCTATTCCACTTATCCACTACCCTTTCAGTGAAGTCATTATTCTGCACATTTCCTCCTAACCTACCACCCTCCAGTGTATACACATGCCCTCACGTTCTACCACCCTCCAGTGTATACGCATCCCCTCACGTTCTACCACCTCCAGTGTATACACATGTCCTCATGTTCTACCACCCTCCAGTGTATACACATGCCCTCATGTTCTACTACCCTCCAGTTTATACGCATGCCCTCACGTTCTACCACCCTCCAGTGTATACACATGCCCTCCCGTTCTACCACCCTCCAGTGTATACACATGCCCTCATGTTCTACTACCCTCCAGTTTATACGCATGCCCTCACGTTCTACCACCCTCCAGTGTATATGCATGCCCTTGCGTTCTACTACACCTCTTTCTTTGAAAAATGCCCTCTCCTGCACCTGGTGATGTCCCTTGATATATGTGAAAGCTGCTATCATATCACCCCTCTCTCTTCTCTGCCCCAAGCTGTACATATGTAGTTGGTATAGTCTTTCTGTATAGATGGTGTTGGTCATACCATGTGCCATGTTGGTGGCTCTTCTTTGCACTTTCTCTAATGTATTTATGTCCTTCTGGAGATATGGTCAGAACTGAACACAGTATTCTAGGTGAGGACTCACCAATGTCCTATAGAGAGGCATTACTACTTCCCTCTTTCTGCTACTAATTCCTCTCCCTATACACCCAGCGTGTGACTTACCTTTCTCATGGCGTCGTTACATTATACAGGGTGAAATGTAAAAACTTTAAAAGAGTTCTACATATACATTTCTATTGTGACACCCACACAAAGTGCTGGGGACACTTACGTTCTACCTACCTCGCCGGAAGGTCTAAGTCCCGGGGATACTCTCTCGTTCCTCAGAATGGCCGACACTCTCTCTTTCCTAGCGTTGATCGCCGACCTCCTCACCAAGCGGCCCCGCTCTTGGCCCAGGCGCGCCTCGTTTGACAGGAAAGAGGAAAGGACAGTGTTCGCACCTCCCAATAGCGGTGGGTGCGTGACCCGGCACGCCTATCAAGGGAGATCCGGTTACTCTAGCCAAGGACCTGCGACCAACCGGAGCACAGGGCCACTAGCCACGGATGCTAGAGTACCTGCCTTACTCAGCGCACTGAGGGCCGATAGTAGAAAGGAGGAAGAAGCTCACCTTGCAGCGCTTGTAAGCTCCCTGCAGATTGCCGGTCTGAACCTACAGAGAGGGATTAATCGAGAAACAACAATGCCCCAGAGACGGGAACTGACCCAAGTAACTCAATACAACACTATAATCAACAATTGCACAAAATAATCATGAGAACACTCAACTTCAACGATAGCCCGAATTCCCTTTCTAAGTCGCTGTCCAGGCAATCCAGAGGGAGGATAATGGTTTGGCAAGGTAGCCTCTACAGAGCGGGTTATGCCCAAAGGGAAGGGGTTAGGTGCTGGGCGGGTCGGCTGGCCTGGGTCCGTTCTGGCCCGGGTCTGCGCCGCACTTCGAGGTCGTCGTCGCCTCTCCTCTTCTTCCCGTCGGCGTCTTCTTCCTCTGCGCCGTCCGTTGCCGTTTGTGTATGCCGTACAGTCTACACAATCCTTCCATGAGCTGCCCTTGAAAGCAGGCCCCTTGGTCCGAGTGTATGCGTTCCGGGCAGCCATAGGGTTGAATAAACTTCTCGGCTACCGCTCGTACCGCGTTTCCAGTTGTTTGGTCGCGAGTTGGTACCACCACCGCGAATTTAGTGAAGTGGTCGGTTAGGACCAGTGCATAACGGTGTCCGCTGACTGAGTCTCCTATCAGAACATAGTCTATCATCAGGAGTTCCAGCGGCCGACTGGTCCAAATGACCTGTGGGGTCACCCGTTGTTCAGTAGTTTTCGTGATTCCACACCATTCCACACAAGGTCTCTTAAAACATTCATACCCAGGATTACAGGTCCGTGTTGTAGCCCAGCTCCTGCCACCACGATGATTCCCTTCTTCCCCAAATCGCGGCCACAGTAGTTAATCCTCATCCACACCACCCCTACTACCGGAATGGGGAGCTCGTTTGCCGCGGTCAGTCGTATCCAGGAGTGAGCTATACCGGTCCGTAACCCTGGGTAGTCTCTTTTTAAGCACTCCTCTGCCATAGTGGTTACCTGGGACCCGGTATCCAGTAGGCATCGCTGCTTCACTCCTTCTAGGCTCGCTACCACCTCGGGGCATTCACCCACCAATTCGGCGGAATTGACAATCTCTGTGTCCACGCCTCCATCTCCCCCCGCAGTTGGCGAGGGCGTTTAGTTTAAAGGCGGTCTCCGCCAGTTGCCCCTCTCCGGGCAGTTCCTGGCGAAGTGTCCTGGTCGTCCGCAATTCCAACATCGACTCCCCTTCTCTCTGGGTGCGGGCAAAAAATCCCCATAGATGTCCTGAAGTATTCTGCAGATCTGGTCCAGCGTCGCCCTCTGCTCGATTGAATTCAGCAACACTGTCCTTTGGGCGTCCCCCTCTAACGCTTGTAACGCAAACTCAGCCTCGAAATGCGCATCTACTTGGTATAGGCGTATGGTCCCTCGCAGGCGCTCCTCCCAGTCCGACAACTGAATATTTTTCCTGTCAAATTTCAGTAAATGGGCCATGATCACCCCTAGGGGCAGGCCCACTGCCCCTCTCTGACTTCTGGAGGTCCCCATGTGGAATGGCCTCCGGGATGGTCCCGCGTCACTCTCCTCGTCCGACATGATCCTGCCGACTACGCCAAAAATGTGACCCCCAAACAAAGTGCTGGGGACACTTACGTTCTACCTACCTCGCCAGAAGGTCTAAGTCCCGGGAATACACTCTCGTGCCTCCAAATGGCCGACACGCTCTCTTTCCTAGCGTTGATCGCCGACCTCTTTGCCGAGCGGCTCCGCTCTTGGCCCAGGCGATACTCGTTTGACAGGAAAGAGGAAAGGACAGAAGGAGTCTTTGCACCTCCCAATAGCGGCGGGTGCGTGACCTGGCACGCCTATCAAGGGAGATCCGGTGACTCTTGCCAAGGACCTGCGACCAACCGGAGCACAGGGCCACTAGCCACGGATACTAGCGTACCTGCCTTACTCAGCGCACTGAGGGCCGATAGTAGAAAGGAGGAAGAAGCTCACCTTGTGCCGCTTGTAAGCTCCCTGAAGATTGCCGGTCTGAACGGGATTAATCGAGAAACAACAATGCCCCGGAGACGGGAACTGACCCAAGTAACTCAATACAACACTATAATCAACAATTGCACAAAATAACCGTGAGAACACTAAACTTCAACGATGGGCCGAATTCCTTTCTAAGTCGCTGTCCAGGCAATCCGGAGGGAGGATAATGGTTTGGCCAGGGAGCCTCTACAGAGCGGGTTATGCCCAAAGGGAAGGGGTTAGGTGCTAGCCTGGTCGGCTGGCCTGGGTCAGCTCTGGATGGGGACTGCACAGGCCTAGAAGTGCGTGGGCCTGGGGATGCGATATATCTAAAGGCAAGGGGTTAGGTGCTGGCCGTGTCGGCTGGCCTGGGTCCGCTCTGGCCGGGGACTGCACAGGCCTAGAAGTGCGTGGGCCTGGGGATACGATATATCTAAAGGGGAGGAGCTAGGTGCTGGCCGGGTCGGCTGGCCTGGGTCCGCTCTGGCCGGGGACTGCACAGGCCTGGGTATGCTGGGCCTGGGTATTCTTGGCCTGATATGCTGGGCCTGGGTATCCTGAGCCTTATATGATGGGCCTGATATGCTGGGCATGGGTATGCTGGGCCTGGGTATGCTGGGCTTGATATGCTGGGCCGGGTATGCGGGTTTTATACTCGCGGCCGGGGGTGGAGTCAATGACGTGGCAGGTCCTGATTGGTCTGCCGTGTCTTCCTCTTCTGAACCTGCAGCCGCTACCTCTGATTGGTCAGCGGCTGCATGTCCATCAGCCAGGCGGCTCTCCCATTGGTCCACGGTGGATCCTGGAAGATCCACCGTGTTGCGTCGGGGTAGCAGCCGCGGCTCGCTTCTCCCACCGGTCCCGGCCTCTACACTATTACCTCTTCATTGTGCTCTATAGAGAGGGAGATTTATATTTCCCTTAATGTGGTATCAGCCACCCTAGGCTAAAACATTTCTGCCACCCTTTCCCAAGATGCAGCTCTCCAGGTGATGTCAAACTACACGTCCCAGCATGCTTTACCTGCATAGACATAGTGGATACCTGAGAAAGCAATAACTGGGTCAGCTTAAGAAGGTTGTGTATAGATGTCAGTGTAATGATATGATAGTCAGCAGCCATATCATGAGCTACAGAATCCCGCAGGATATCTGAATGGACATACCATGAGACCATTGTCCTGCTCCTCTCACAACCACATTAAACAGGTTCCTGTGATGACAGTCACAAACCAATATAAAGATAATCTCCAATGCACAACTAATGGGCTAATAGTACAAAGGAACTGTGTTATTTAATGACGTTATCAGTTTCCTTATAATACAATCGCACTTTACTGAATACAATACAGAGAGATCTTCATATACACACAGTGCCCACAATGACATGGTAAACAGTCCCCATGACTTGTACACTAAAGGGATTCTAATCTGGCCTTCTCTGTCCTCCCACTATCTCATATAATGAATGGCAATGACACCACCGCACCACACACAGTCACACATGTCACACATATCACATATATCACACACAGTCACACATATCACATAATCACATACAGTCACATATATCACACACAGTCACACATATCACATACAGTTACATATATCACATACAGTCACATATATCACACACAGTCACACATATCACATACAGTCACACACATATCACATACAGTCACACATACCACATACAGTAACACATATCACATATATCACACATATCACATTTATACCACGTTCAGATTACCACCAAAACACCTGTTAATTTCAGGAAATTCCCTGAACAACACCCGGGTGTTTTTACAGAAGACCTTGACCCATGTAAAATGAGGGTTTATTCCCAGGTGTAATCCCAGACAATCGCGGGACCTCTCCGGCCAGGTAATACCACGTTCAGATTGCCAGCCTTGAAAAAGCTGGGTGCAGAGCCAGGGAAATTGGAGGGGCTGTTAGACAGGCAGTATTGTGCTGGAAACAGGTGACTGTGTGAGCCAATCAGCGCTGCACAAACACAATGGGAGAGGAAAGCCAGCTATGTACTGTTCACACTGACTGAAAAAGCCGGATAGGAGGCAAAACCCCTTCTAAAAAGCAGCCTCTGAACACCAGCTTTCAGTGACAGGTTTTATGTAAATGGAGTGTTCACACTGAGTTTAGATGCCAGCTTTTTCACTGCACCCGGCTTTTTCATCAAAAAAGACAGTTAATTTGAGGTAATATGAACGGGGTATAAGTCTTGTGGTCGGTGTAGCCGGGCTCACAGCGATGAGATGTCAGCCTGGATACCGTAATGAATGAGCGCAGGATTAGGGTCTTAATGCTGGGGACGCACTTAATAGATTTATCTATCTGACATAATGGCCTGAGAGCTGAAGTGTGATGGGCCCCGCACATGCTGTATCATCCTATGGAAGGTCTACAGTCGGGGTTGTACAGGGTGAGTCGGGTGGTTTTTGTAATCNGCTTCTCCAGCGCCCGCTCCGCTTTCACTTCTTCATGGAACAAGAGAGTCAGCAAGACCCATCACTTACAAATGAATATCAGGGAGACCGAGGGGGCGTGTCCTGTACCATAAAAGGGGCGTGTACGGTGAATAGCTCCGCCCATAAGTGCTGCCAGGAAAAGTATTTCTCACTANAAATGTCAGCATCAGTGTGTACTCATGACATTATCAGGGAATAANTGAGAGTAACAAGGGGATGAAGCTGCCGACAGCCTCATATTTGACATAGATATCACCGAAACCAAGTATCAGCTTAAGGTGGCCATTCATTCTCGTGGAATATC
>JABWIB010008973.1:0-10943 GCA_016617825.1 Platyplectrum ornatum | reverse complement strand
CTTGGGCTGGAAACATCAGCTGTCACCTGTTATGCTGATTGCAACTAATTAAATTTACCTCCCCTGCAACATGGTTTTGCCCATGAGAGAAGTCATGAGAGTAAAAAGCTGAATCTGGCCCATAGAGTTGAGAGATGATGTTTCCTAGCCCAAGCCTGATAACTGTGTAACAGTAACGCTGGTCTGTATAAGTGTGTTATAAGCAAAAGCAAAGTATTCTCCCTGCATCCAAAGTATAACATTCATTTTGCCTCCCCTGCAGTTCAACATATGTACTCATAAATTCAATAGTACGTAAGTCTGAATATGACCCTATTGACCCTGCTCCAAAAACCCTGGGTCATGCTCGGACAACCCGGGTCAAGACTCGGTGTGAATGGTCCATGTGTAAAAATCGTGTGTTATTCCAAGTTTTTCTGGGGTTTTAAATGGGGAAAGTTTTAAAAAAGTGTAAAAAAAATACATTTCAAACAAATAATACTTCTTCAGGACATCACAGGAAGATCCATGTCTGTGGACAATGTGAACATGGTCTGTAGATGTTGAAAGGTGATGGGACATGGCAAAATCCTGAGTTTTTAAACCCAGGATATTGCTGTGTCGGCAATGTGAACGTGGTAGTACAGAAGCATGTAGAACGTAATTCCTGAACCTAGGTTACGTAAAAGGGAACATCATAAAGACTAATAAAGTTGTAAATTTGTATTTTTTATCTGTGAAATAAAAATAATTTTTTGTTATTTTCTTGGTTACATGACAAACAGAATATATAGGCATAATCTGTAGACTTTTCACTGACTCTCCAATTGTTACATACAGTGTTTATAGAGGAGAGCACATGAATTATAGTACTCATTTAGTTCAGCTTACTTTGGAATATTCCTTTTTAAAGCAATAATTCATCAGGGCAGAGTTTTTAATATCTTGTGTAGGAAGAAATATAATTTCACTTTGAAGTTTATTTCATTAGAAAAAAGATATATTAAGCCCCATATGTTTGCCACATGAAGTGATATTGTTGGAGCCTCATGTGGTGCCAAAACATAGGTGTGCCCAAACAAATATCAATTAATGTCAATCATTGTCAGACATACTCATAATTCCAGCCAGCTAGATTAAAGATAAGTTTGTGTAAGTCAGGGATGGCCAACAAACTAAACGTTGAAGACAACTAGGGAGCTGGTCCAGAGTTTCTGCAGATGCACTAAAAGAATAGAACATAAATGCAGATCTTCATAGGACATAGTGAAAATAACAGAGTCATTCAGAAAAATGATGCACACAAGTCATATGCACAAAAATCTAAAAAACTATTGAAAAATATATCTCTAGTTAGAATAATGACTGAGCATATCTTGTACCAAACCAATGGCATTCAGTTATTAAAGCTTTTTAATGAAAGAGGTTAAAGAATTAAAGAATGTATGAAATCATTAAAATTGTTTTTATTACAAATAGGGCCATTTATTCAAATAAGTTGGTGGACGTCTTTCACTTACTCCATGGGAATTTGTGTTCTTTTTTTTAAATGTCATACAATTACACCTATAACTAACTACCTATATGTAATGCCATAGGAGCGATAATCTTACAAAGTGTAACAAATAAGTTTGACCAATACATAAAGGCAATGAGCCCCAGGTGTGAAAATCTGAAAAATTCTCTAGGCACATCCATCATCGGTTTAGGCAGCTGTCTGCATTCAACTCTAACTGGATTTAATGCGGTCATAAAAAGCACTGATAATCTCCATTTAGACAGTTACATGGTCAATGGTATTAGGTCAACAGCAAATGGTTTAATGTGTTGAAATTGACAGAACCAGGGAGTCTACACTTCCAATTAAATATGTCAACATTTTTATTGTGAAACAGGTTGTCTCACCAACGATGCCTGAGATTTTTTGCCTCCTACAATGTCTCAACAATGATAAATGATAAAAAATAAAATAATAATAATAATATATATATATATATATATATATATATATATATATATATATATAAAAATAACATATATGATATATGGGAGCAGCTTATTGAATGAAACCACAGAAAGCTTATCACGTGTTCTGATCAGCCTATGGACACTGAACCTGATTCATGCGATATGCAAATTGCAGTGAGAGATTGTGCAGGAGCAGCTGCTGACTCTGCTCTGAGCTTCATATTTCTGTGTAGTGACTTCCTTTCTCCCCCCTCATTTAGTTCAAAGTGAACCAATCTTTGCAAGGTCTGTAAACAAAATGAACTAGTTCACTTATGGACTACTCATTACTATGGCTGTATTAGTAAATACCATTGCTCAGTCAGCCTAAAGCATTGTTCCTTTGCAGCTTGTCTGACTTCAGTATTACTCTGCTGTTCTACAGTCCCACAATGTTCTCTGTTTTGGACTTCTATCCATGGTCTTGGTCCTTGTCTGAGTTCTTCTGCAGTCCCAACTTGTGCAGTTCAATCATCATCACCATGTGCGGGGACAAGTTCTCATGCTTCTCCTTCTGTCCACAGCCAATGAGCAAAGCCTACATAAGGACCTCAACTTATCTGCCAGCCCAGTGTTACCTCAACCAGATACCCAGAATCCTAAGACCAAGACAATATCAGAATAACAATGGAAAATCGTAAAATGCTAAGCTTGAAAATCTGTTTCTTATTTTGTGGCTCATGGAGTACCCATGCTGACAGCTTAAAGGGAAGGCTTCCACCGCCCATCCCCCCTCTCCTCAGGGCCCTGGTGCAGCTGTACCCATTGCACCCCCTTTAGCTACTCCCATGGCAACTAGAAAAGACATTTCTTTACTGTTGTCTGTAAATACCTCACCTTTCACACCTTAATGGTTAAAACTCTTAATTCTTCCTACGGCAGAAAATAGGGATGCAAAACCCTGGATCTGCCTTAGATCAAAAGTCTTGTTTATTTAGACCACCAAAAGCTAAATGAATAATACTATATGGCAGGTGGGGACATGGGTCTAAGAGAATATGTAAAAGTATTATAACTGATATGCTAAAAGCAGGACCATAGCAAGAACAGAAGGATGGATTTAGGTGAAAAAATTAATTAAGGGAATGATAATGACATAGCTCCCACCCGGAACGCCCTGGCTTTCCCCAGAACCGCCCAAGCCATTCTCCTTTTTGATGCCGCAGCTCGCCACAGCTCCTTACATATAAATTAAAAACAAAGTTTGTCCCCTTAGTGGGACAAACTGGGATGCGGGAACAGTCCCCTGAAAGTGGGACAGTTGGGAGGTATGTAATGAGGATAGAATGGTTAAGGTCAGTGGTACTTTAACCAATTGTATTGTGGGTAACTGGTACATACCTAAAATATGAGAACCAATACTTTTCAGACCATGAATCCATCTTAAATAATGAAAATGATTTTACCGTTCATATATTACAGTTTGAAGATAATTGCCCCTATCAACCAATCAGATTCTTATGCGCTATGAACTTTGCCCATCCTCTGCTTAATATTTACCAACTATGGTATTATTTAAATATAATACAGGAAGAGATATAAGATAAATGAACGTGTCAAAACTAAATTTGTATAATTTGTTATTATCTGTGCCATCGACTATTTTATTTCTTACCAGGTTTTTATACAGCACCATCATGTTATGTATAGCTTTACAATCTGAATAAGACAGAATTGGTGGGGAAGGGGACCCTGCCCGCAGGCTTACATTCTATAGGAGATGGATACATAGGCTCAATTACACATAGACTAGGGATAATTTAGGCAGATGTCAATTAACCTACCAGCATGCTTTTTGGAGTGTGAGAGGAAATCGGAGTACCCGGAGGAAACTCTTACAGATATGCGGAGAACAACAAACTTCACACAGATAATGTCCTGTCCTATCTGTACTGCCCTTATACATAAAAAGCTTCATTTTATATTACTATAATTTTTTTTTTTTAGAAGACTTGAAAGCAGACGTGGGATAAGGGGATGAGTCTGTAGAAAAGGAATATATAAATTATAAAAAATATTTCTCTTTTTTACTTATTAAAATTATATTTTTCAAATATTTCATTGGAATTATTAATATTATTAATAGGCAGAAATACATTTACATTAAACTAAATTCTCCAAAATAGTATTATTTCAAGCCCTTTGACTTTGAAATAATGCCAGGCCATGTCTTTATTTGTCTTGACACCATTAAGGTAGCGATAGCTGCTAGAAGCAATGGCACAAGGAAGAGTAAAAGGCTACATCACGTCAAGCCCTCAAGTAGAATTATCGCTCTTTCCTGCCTCAGTTCACAGTTGTACTATGTCACCAAATCACATCACAGTGTAATCACTGATGAATAAAATATTTTTTTTTTCTTTACCTTAAATGCTTTTTCTGTCAATTACAATCAAAGAGTATGATTTCAGGCCTGTCAGTTTGCAATGGCCTTTCCTACTGATGACTCTAAAACTGTAATCTGCTAAATATAACATGAATCATTGAAGTCTTATAGGAATTCAGCCATTGAGAAGAAGTATGTTTTTCTCCCACAGGGGACAGAAAAGTAATTGGTCTTTATAGAATGAAATCAAAGATGTTAAAATATCCCATTTATTTCAGCCTTTGTTCATGTCAAAAATTTCAATGTGTAGAATTTCCTCTTGATACATTGTTTTCCTTCAAGGTAAATATAGAAATATTAGAAACATTATCAAATCAATTCAGTTCTATATGCTTTTATTTTTTTTTTAACACGTAAAAAGGACTATGCAGCTTTATTCTGTGAGATTATACTCTCTTGGTTAGCGAAGCCATAATTTCTACTTGTCTCCAACCTATGGACAGTTTACTATCACTGCCTGATTACATCATTAACCACAATCAAAAAAAACATTTTCCTAAAATGATGTGCGCTTGCTTGAATAAATTGCTTCCTTTGATCTCCTTCAATTATAGTAGAATAGAACAGTCTTTTTTGCCCATCTATGGAAAAGCTCATAGGTAAGAAAAATATTAGTAATGCATTTAACTAAATTGCTCAATATAGACAGGTGCTTTCATTGCAAACTATCTCCTTAGGTAAAATCTAATTTGCAATAGGATTGTTCAAAGTAAAATATGTTCATGCAAAATTATAGGCTAACAAAATGAAAGAGACAACTGTTAAACATATATGTATCCAAAAGGAACTGTGTGAATCTAATCCAGCAAGTCAGTGAAAGAAAATAGAAAATGAAAGTAATGTGGCATTTCACAGTACACTGGCCCATATCCCAATTATCTAATATGAAACTAAAATGGCGCTGCCTCTTTATTGAGCAAAAGCTGCAAAACCAAAATGGAATATGAGTAGGGGGCACATGGTCATAATAGATTAATTTTATACAAGTACATAATTACATTTAGTCTCATTTTCAACCTTTGGGGGAAATTTGCTAAGAGTTGAGATGGATATCTCGCCATGGCGCATCTAGTTTCACAGTGAGATGGGCATTTTTGCATTAACAAAGCATTGAGAATGGCCGAATAATTACATGTTGCCATCTCACCAATTACAACATGCCCTGCTGAATTCTAACATGAGGGACATAGATAGGTGTTTTGGCCATCTGGAGATTTACTAAATTTTTATAAGTTATATAAAAACAAGGACAATCAAAAACAACACTAAAAAAATATACTCACACCTCATAAATGAAAAGATTGTAAAATGCAGAAATGTTTTTATTAGAAAAAAAATCATAATTGAGCAGAAAAAAACATTACCATTACAATTACATATAATACTATAAAACAATTATTCCAGTCAGAAACCTATTTAACCTTGATTACAGCATTATTTTTTCAATACTAATATCTATTGTTTAATATCTATTGTCTAAATACTAACTATGCGCTAAGGCTGCAGCCAGGATGTGTGTGAGTGACATTAATATGCATATATCTCGCCGGTAACATGACTCCAAAATCAATTGGTCTTGCCTATGAAAAACGCTATTTCATTACGATCCTTTGTAAATGTACAAACTCGACTTTTTTAATTGACCAAAAGACCAACCAAGAAGCTTTGAGATCGAATGCCTCTCAATAATCTTGATTATTTATTTTCCTTTTGATCGAGAGAACTGTTTGCCCATCATGAAATTCCAAATTATCCCATGTCCTCTCCTCAACTCCTATCTCTCCTTCTGCTTTCTCTACAGTTCTGCTACTAGTACATCCTTGTAGTCATCATTATTTAATATCTTAAGGTCCTTTGCCTTTGGTAATTTACATATTATTATATTTTTACATTATTATTTTTTTACATTCTAACCTTTTTAAAATGGTTTTGAGATCCATTATTTTTTATAAATGCCATTCAGACTGAATATTTTATTATATTTGTCTCCAGCCAATTGGTATTTTTCCTGTTCCTAATATAAGTACCCATTACAAGCCTGCTTGGACACCCAGCATTCCACATACCACTGTTTAAGAACCACTGCCTGTGGTTTAATCAACGTCATCTTGTTTTTATTAAAATAATCAATTCAAATTAGACAAAGAAATTAATATTTCTAAAGTTATTTAATGGAACGATGCTACATTTTCCTACAGTTTTCTTGTGTTTAATTGCTTTTATTAATTGCAGTTGCATTTGCAGCATTTAAAACCAAATGTAAATGTTTTTGCCATGCTAAAGCATAGTAGTTTTATACCACTACTATTCTTTCATTTTAAAAATGATTTATATTTTGTCTGAGAGAACTATTTGTCCATCATGAAATTCCATTCTATCCCCTGTTCTCTCCTCAAATGCTTTCTTCACCTCTATCATTCCCTCTGCTTTCTCTATGGTTCTGCTACTAGTACTTTTCCCCTGCTCTGACTATGCAGTTCTTGGAACATTAACCATTATTATTTAATATCTTAAGGTCCTGTCCCTTTGGTACTTACATATTATTTTACATATTTACATATTATATTTTTAAATTCTATTTTAAAATTGTTTTGAGATCCATTCTTTTTTTGTTTTATAAATGTAGTTCAGACCCTGAATATTTTATTATATATGTCTTCTGCCAGTTGGTATCTCTCCTGGTCAAAATATAAGCACTCATTGCAAGCCTGCTTGGACACAGCATTCCACATAGCACTGTTTAAAAAACACTGCCTAAGAGCAGCCCCAGTGTACAATAACTTTAATCAACGTTATCTTGTTTTTATTAAAATAATAAATTCAAATTAGACAAAGAAATTAATATTTCTAAAATTGCTATTCAGCTAATTATTGGAAAGTTGGCTACATCTTCCTACAGTTTTCTATGTGTTTAATTGCTTTTTACGTGATGGCATTCGCAGCATTTAAAACCAAATGTAAATGTTTTGCCGTAGTAGAGCATAGTAGTTTTATACCACTACTATTCTTTCATTTAAAAAAAAATCATATATATTTTTTAAATTTTTTTTATACACATAGTTTATTACCAAGCAAATATCATATAGATTACAATTTTCTTTCTGCTATTGAAAATTATACTTACTGTACCCATAACTTACACACCATCCCTTGATATGGCGCAAAGATATGGCAGATGTGTAGGCATTTTACCCTGCACCTACAACTATATTTAAATTTGTGTACCTGACCACAGAGCCGTTAAATGCGCAAACATAAATGGGTGTCAGTGTGGCCATCTTTATGCGTTTACTACCGTTCAAGTATGTGCAGTCTCATTTTTCAAATGAACAACTCTGGATCACGCCTATATGAATTTTAGTAGTCTCTTCTAAAAACAAAAAACAAAAACACCAATCTAAATCATCCAAAACTAAAGGATCACAATATATTTCCTCTTACCTAAAACATAAAAAAAATATATTAATTGCTGTGTTTGTCTATAGACAAACAAATGTTTAAGTGAGGCTCTGTGTGCAGGGAATCCTCGGGTCTTTTTCATCTGTCAAATACATTTTTTACAAGTATTTCTTATGTAAAAAACAAAAACACTTTAACACATATGTGAATGCAAAGTATTCTCTATTAATTCTCCTAAAAAGCTGCTCTGTATTTAACATGAATAAAGCTACGCCTCTTACACAAATACTGTAACCGTAGAATATGCTAGAATAATTGTAAGCAGCATTCAAACTGGAAGGCTAATTTGTTATCACTCTAGTGTAAAGTGAGTTTTATTTTCTTCGAGTTGTAGGGAGTCCCATATGGTTCAGATACAGCTGCATACCTGTTAACAACCCATTATCAATGGCTCTTTGTCAATGTAACAGCGTTTAGGACTAGGTCAGACATTGAATTTATTGGCGCTTCTTCAAGGGGGGCTCAGTTAAACTACAGTTGTTTCAATATGCAAACTGTTCTTACTACTTCAACCCTGAAATGAGACAAATTCCTATGAGGAAATCCAAAAAGTTACAGCACATGGGTCAGATATTTTATTGACAACATGAATGCTTTCTTTGAAGATAAAATGACTAGAAAGTTAAATGAATAATCATTTTAACACCTTTTTTTTGTTTCTGCAGCTGAAATCCTTTAGTGAGAAAATTCACACACAAAACAATTTGTGGCAAACATATAAAGCCAATGTGTTTGTTTCCATTTGCAGCATTGACTGCTTTTAAAAAATACTATTCATTCTCTAATAATGATGAAACAAATTAAAAAGAATTGCTTGTTGTTTAAAGTGGATCGCTGCTTGATAGGTGTTTTCAACAATAGTACTGTATGTACTACTACTGTATAAAGTGTTAGGTAAAATATTACATCACTTACAGTATAATACACCCAATCTTGTATGATTTGACCCCTGCAGTACAGTGCCTCAATCATGACTTATTAAATATTGGAGGCCTGTATTCCGCCTGTGATAAGATACACTTCATATTAGGCAAGAGGCAGGGATTTGATTTGGGGTGATTTCTAGGGATTCAATCCTAGTGATGTATTTAGCCCTCTATCCCTACTTACTTCTCTTTGGCATCTGGAAAAATACCCATCATCCTTTCCTTTATTGTTGTTTGTCTATAGTACTGTTGACAAATTGTATTGCATGTATTTGTTTCATGAAGAATTCAGTTATATTGTCAGGAATTGCTGTATTTTCATGAAAGGGCTGATGCTAGGTCTCTAGGAACCCTAGGTCTTGTAGAGATACCAATCATGTTATTTTGGCCCTCCTACAATGGGCTAGTTGCAATCGGTTAGGCATTCAGGGACAGTGCACAAGACAGGAATTAACTTTTCAAAAACTGCAGCTCCAGTGGCTGGTGGGTGCAGGGAATTGGGTGCATGTAGCGGGTTGCTTCTTAGGACAGATACTGGGGGATGAATGGAATGGACAGACTGAATGGGTCACTTTGGCAACAAATGCATGATTTTTCCAGGTGCCAACAAAATGGTCTGATATCTGGGAATACTGTGTGACATCTGATTGCACCGTCCCTTTCTTATAAACTCATAACAGTGGTAGTTGGATCTGCTGTGAAAACTGTGCATTACTACTATCAGTCAGTAGCATTAGAACTGTATTACTATATAGTGTGTACCCAGCTTGTTTATTCAATAACTTAATACATGCATAGGAATGTTTATGTGTTCTTTTAGTAGCACATGATTATAGTGACACAATTATTTACTGAGTATTACTATTACTACTATAGAAATGATAGAAAATGTCTGTTTACTCATCTGCTTGCATATGCCATATTTCATAATGCAGAGATCAAAAATTGTAAACACATGAAACAACATACAGGCACAGTTCCTGGAGAGCTGTGTTACCATTGCATCGATTTCTGTAAGTTCAGTAGCTGCACAACTTCCTCCAGAGACAGTATATGCATGAAATGCATCCCTGGCCATTTACCCTTGTCATAAACGTCATATGTGCTTTGTTTATTCACAGCAAACCAAACATATCTTGCATAGTTTTAATGCAGGTCACTTGAAGGGTAGCCTTTGGTTTCCTGTGATCCATGTTGCCCTTTTTAAGAGAGCAAAGAAAAAGATCTGTGTGATCCAGCACCTGCTGGGAGAAGCAGACAGTCAGTTACATGCTGTACATTTAAAGCAGACAGAGTTATGTTTTTACCAAATGTGGATTTGTGTCTAAGAAGATAAATGTGCTGGTAATTGCCCACAAATATTTTACAGGAAGAGCAGGAAATATCACCTATTAGAAATAGAGACTTATTAAAGGATATAGTGGATATTCATTGTAACCACTAAGCTAAATGATCCTATATGCCATCATATTTTTCAATATAATAAGAAGTTTGTTAGATCAGTCAGAGTGTATGTATATAGTGGTATGCTTATAATCCAGAGGTTTCCAAACTGTGTGCCTAGGCTCCCTGGGGTGCCGCGACGCTCTCATTGGGGTGCCGCAGAATGTAGTTTTCTGACATGCCATGCTGCTAGTGTTTCTTGGAAGTGCAAGATTTGATATTAATCTAAAGTATTTCTGTCTTTACCTAAATACTTATTACACTATTTAGACTCAAAATCGTATGAAATGGGAAACTATATTGTCTTAGGGGTGCCTTAAAAATGATGGTGATCCTAAGGGTGCCTCGACTGGGAAAGTTTGGGAACCACTGTATAATCCTTATAAAGCCTGTAAATGACCACAGTATTACATATCAAATTGACATTTGTACCTTTCCATTATGTCTATGTTAAACTTTGTCAACTTATCTGCTTAAAAAACTTTACCTCTATATAGTACCTTACAAACAACTTTTGTGAATGAACTGACCCAGCATTGATAAAAAAAAGGACTCAACTCAACTCAACATAGTCAGCATTTATTTAAATAATAACATTACAAAATGACAGTAAACCATTAGGTAATGTAAAGCAATACAAAAGTACAGAATATAGAAACATAGAAAGTGACGGCAGATAAGAGCCACATGGCCCATCCAGTCTGCCCCATTGTGTATTTAAAACTATACCAACCCAAATTTAT
>JABWIB010008972.1:11965-23528 GCA_016617825.1 Platyplectrum ornatum | reverse complement strand
TAACAGTGTAACAGTAACGCTGGTCAGTATCTGTGTGCAACATGCAACAATAAAGTATTCTCCCTGCACGCACACACTGACATTCATTTTACCCCCCACTGCAATATCCCAATATATAATTATCTACTATATCCCAAGAAAATACCTATTAGATTGCAATAAATACTTCTATACTACAGTATATCCCAACAAATTACTTATCCCAAGAAAAATACTTACATGCTATATCCCAAGAAAAGTATTTACCTACTATATCCTTTTTGATTCCATGAGACATACCAAGGGGATATAAGTGCCATAGTCGAGGATTTAAAAAGTCGGCTTTGGTCCTTACATCCGCAGTTACAGCAGACTAAAGTTTATCCCCACAATAATAATAACAATAGCAACAATCCTAACATCACATAATCAACACATATTATTGACACAATTGTATAGTGCACAGAGACTCCATTTACCACAATATTTTCAGTATTGAAATGACATATTTGGAACTTAACAAAAATCTAATGTTATATAAATGGTTAATGGCTACAGGAACACATTGTGGATGCTCGTAGTAGACACATATCAGCTTCTATGCCAGGTGCCAGTGTTATTTCTCTTTTATATATACCTTTCTGTTTTTAGCATCATGGTGTTTTTCCAATATATGTCATCTTCTGTGTTTACCATTGAACGTTGTGAAATTACACAGAAGGTGCCGCTGGAAATAAGTGTAATTGTATATGATTAACTTCAGAGTAGAACATATTATTTAGATGCAGGAATTTATATGCCATAGAAGGGGATAAAGATCTGGAAGTTTAAGGGTCATTAAATAATAAAATCATTACAATTTGTTTACATAATGGACCTGATTCAGACTGGAATATAAAGACCAACACTTTCTGCATTTGGTTAAATCCGGTGCGAAGGTGCGGTCCGAATACAGCAGGAAAGAGATTCCCTGCTAGATCCAGGGATCCAATCAGGGATCCCACCTGATCCGAATAGTAAATAAGCTTGGCTCAACTCCCTGATATGGTATGACATTGGGACTCAGGATTTCCCCTTTGTAAGGTCTAGGCATTGTACTTACATCCCCATGCAGTCTGTATTCCCACTTGGACGCCGGTACTTGATGCGTGACGTCACATGGGTGAGGGGCCTGGGTCCCAATAATTTTGTCAGTCCTGCGCCCCACTATTTATGATGGTCCTGTCCCCATGTACTCTCCCAGTTACTAGGTGTAGTTGACCTAAGCTGTTGGCCTCTCTAGGACCATCTGGCATATCCACCACCAAATTGTAACTCAGAAACGTTTTGATTTTGTCCCACCATTTATAATCAACAATACTATTTACTAAACATCCACAAACATCATTATTGGTCTTAATTTGTTCTTACCAACTTGTAGTGAGTGAGACGTCACCTTGTTTACCATTTAAACCATTAAAAATTGGCAGATGCTTAGGGCAAAATGCAGACAGGAGGGACAGCAGGACAATCACCCTATATTGGAACTGTCCTGCTGGAATTGGGACATTTAGGGGTTATTCAACCAAACCAAATTTTGTAGAGATGATTCTATTGGTTCATTAAAATGTTTGTAAAACAATAATTTACAATATATTTTTATTTTCATTCTTCTTTTTGGAAAATTCTATATTTTTTTGCATTAATATGAATGTCTTGGTAATTAGGCAAAGGAAGGATGTATTGTGTGGGCATCGGTTGGCCTTAATCCGGCCCTGACTAGCCACCCACTATACATGTCCACAGCTTGTGCCAGAATGCACTGACATAATGGTGTATTTGGACCTTTTGTTTGGCGGTCTTACATACGCCATAGTCTGCATGATAGGCCGCTTGCCATCTAATCTGCCTGGTTATAATATAGTCGTTTTACGTGTTACATATAATAAACAGTGCGTCTAAATATGTCGTCTCTCTGCATGCAAAGCAGACGCTGCAAAGCAGACAGTGCAGATGAAGTCTTGATACTAACTGGAATAATTTGGCTGTCAATTCATTTGTACTGTGGGTGTCATTATACAGAACAGATGGGCAAAATACATTACCTGCTCAGGCTGCAATTATTTATTATGTTTAATAGGCTGCTTAACATTGCATTTGCATTTTAAATTGCCTATAATATCATGATAGGACTGCTTCGCTTAGTATCATCATACTTCCCAATATTGGAGGATTGGTTCGGCCATAAATGGGGTGTGTAGAGAAGTGTAGAGGCAATGACAAGCTTCAGGGTGTCCCATTGTACTCTCTTTCACTGGCTGATTGACAGGGCCGCCGCCAGGATCACCCAGGTCTGGGACTCACAAAGTCCCGGTGGCCGGGCCCCCCACATGACGCTAGAACGTCGTGACATTGTGACGTCACAACGTCACCGCAGGAGGCTGTCGAGTCTTTAGGAGGCAGTGGCCCCGCGCTCTGTACTCACTCACGCTAGTACAGGGTGCTGGGCCACTGCCGGGGTTTGGGGGGACGGCCGGGCCCGGGACTGTAGGACTGGCTGTCCCCCCCTGATTGCGGCCCTGGTAGGTACATTGTCATAGGGATGCCTTAAGTCCCTTTGTGGATCTGCAGTCTCTGCCCCTTCTGTATTATTTAAATCATCTCCACTCCCCAAATGGAAGGGGAAGGCCTGTCCCGCTGCGTAACATCTAGCGCACACATGTCCAGTGCCAAAAAACACATGTAAAAACCAAGTCAGTATCAAAGACAATTTAATTAAATAACTAAAATTGAAAATGGGGAAATGCGTTGGGGGATCATCTTTGAGGGATCAGTAGAAGTCTGAAGATCAGTCAACCTATTGGTGGCCTTGGAATCAATGACATCAAAAAGGGGGGCGCTGTGTTTGTATACTTGACATCTTTATATGGTGACAGTGGAGTAACTGCAGGGGGTGCAAGGGACGTGGACCCGAAATGCTTCCACCCTTACCTTGCGCCTCATCCTCTCTGTTCTTCTGTGATAATGGTCCTCTGGTCACTTCTGTGGTTAATAATTCAGCTCTGAGTTCCAGAATCGAGAACAAGGATTTAATTATTTTTTTTGTGTTTTGCCTATGCCAGAGGCAGAAGCGGAGACATCATGCTGGTTTTGGTTACGCTACATTAGCTTTAACAATTAATAACTCAGAACGGAATAATTATGCACTCAAGAAGCATTGCTGTAATCCTGGGGTCATTATTAATAAGTGATTAAACGTGTCTCAGAAGATGTGTAGAGGTCCATCATAGCATCATGCTCTGTCTATATCTTTGCACAGGACGGGCATTCCAGGGAGATACACTCCCAACTACCACTGCCAGCCCAGTTAAGCTGGCCATCCACTGCAACGACTCACATTGTGATAGTACAATTATCGTTCCTCGTTTGATATCTCATTGTAGTGGATGGTGCTGATTTTTGCATTTCACGAACGATTATCTTACCTAAACAGTTTTATCATTCGGAATTGCCTATTGATTATCTTGCAGAGTATGGGCATTTCCGATATCGCTAACGATTTTTGGGTATTTATTTCTCTCCCCTTTTGTTTTAGCTCGTTTAGTTTACCATCAATTTTTTTTTATCAGAACGATAATCGCGTAGTGTTTGGCACCGATATTAAGATGTTCGCCACAATATCGTTGAAAATCACATTAAAGCGAGAATCGTTGTAGTGGATACCCAGCTTTACACATCTTTATTTCTTTACAGGCCTAGTGTTAGCCACACACATATAATTGGGCCAATCAGTTGACTATCTCATAGTGTGTGGCCTGAACAAAATATCTGACATACTTATTACACAGGAACATTGAACCGTTTTATTTACTGGAATTCACAGTTATATAACATCACTCTACTCATTCTGTACATTTATCATTTTTCTCCCCATACACTTCAGCATTGTTTTCTGAGCCATGCCCAGTCTCCAAAGATTATTCAAAGATAAGCCGCCTTATCAGNTAGACGGGTAAACTGATTGGCCCGCCTAAAATGATAAAAAATAAAAATGAGCAATTAATAGATTCATTAATTTGTTAATTAATGAAATAAAATACAATTAATTACCAAACAAACTACTTATTACCATAGCCGCAGTGATACGCCAGACCTGCTTCCTGCTTTGCTTATACAAACGTTCATTTTAGGAATTAAGGGTCCTTTAAATAGACAGATAATTAAAAACGTCTGTGACAAAGATCCCTTTGAATTGTGACAAGCATAATTAAGATTTTAAGCTGCCTTTTGTATAAAACGCAGCCTGTGAGGGTTCGCTTCATATTTCCATGACAATTGATGAATAACGGTGCTGTTGGCTGAGTCCTCGTNAAATTAACAAAATTATAAGCTGTGTCTCTGTGACTCAGAAACCTGGCTCGTCTACCACCGCGCCATAACTTCATATTCTCACTGACTCACCAGGGACAATGGCTATTGCAAATAAACAGGATATCGTTAAGTATTGAGACATGGGGGAGGGTGGGGGAGTTATGTCTAGTTGTCTACAGGCTATTTCGTCCTGTAGGTCAAATGCATTTAACGCGTCAGGATGGTAATCGCTGTTCCCCTCCATCTGGACGAGCCATGTTGCCCTTGTTGTCCTGTGGTCTTAGCTTCTGGCATTGTGTTATTTATGTGAAATAGCAGGAGACAGTTAGCAGGGACCAGCTGCTTCAACAACAAACTGTTACTGTATTCCTCTGGTAGAGCCGTNCGAAAATCAAGAGAGGTTCGAACANCAGGGTCNNCATCAGGGGGGGACAGCCGGGCCTACAGTCCNGGGCCCAGTCGTCCCCCNGCGCCCTGTACTGGTGTGCCGGCCACTGCCGGCAGCCTGCCTGAACTCACTTAGACGCCATTATCGGCATCNAAGTGAATTTAAATAGNCCCGACGGCCTCCCGCGTTGGGTATGCCAGGAGGGGACATCAACATTTCCGAGGAGGTTCACATTTTCCAACATGCATCCTCAGTCTTTCCTTAGTTTGGTGGTCGGTGAACACACNTTGTCCATGTGCTGTGCATATGTGCATAGGAAGAGAAAAAGGTTCTAATCCATTAAAACAGTTCGAATTCCATACACATATTAGTAGCACAGATTAGTGCGTAACTAAAGATTATATGAAAATGCTCCTATGTGGGCTATAAATATGCGTGTGGAATAAAAGCTGTTTTAATGTCATGCACTAGATATTTTCCTCTTTTGTTTTATTCACATGTCTGGGCAAGGAGAAATGAAGAGGAGGGTGAATTTGTAATTGTATTTGGTCATACACGATTGGCTGTAGCGTTCTTTCTAGGTTTATCTGTAGAAACACATCCTTTAAATGAATGACATTAGTCTACTCCTTCCCTCGCTGGTAACACCAACCCTTCTGCTATAAGTAAACATAGGTCAAAAATATGCAAATAATACACTTTGTCATGATTTACGTCTCAGTCTGTGTAAGGCCCAGTGTGTCAGAGGATCAGATTCAGACTTTAGGCACAGTTGACTTACAACTTACTTAAGAGTAGGCCAAACCATGTTGAATTGCAGGGGAGGTAAAAGTAATGTTAGTGTTTGCAGGCAAGGAGAATACTTTATTGTTTGCAACTAATGAAGTCCCCTGCAATTCAACATGGTTTGGCCCACTCTTGAGTAAGTCGTAAGTAAGTCAGTAGTGCCTAAAGTCTAAATCTGGTCCAGAGTGAGCTGAGACTTGGACACCAGTTGCTGGACTGTATTATGTTTTACAATAGTCATTAGATCTAGTTCAGTCAATGGGTTCTTAAGATTTATTGTGAAGACTGTGAATAGGAGATCCTCTGACTTCTTTATCTTTATAGAAATAAGAGAAGATTCATTGCTTTTTGTACGCTGTAGTTTTACCATGGTTTTCAGTATTAATGATTACCCAGATGGTGCTTTGATTCTGTGTACATAAATGTGATGCTAAATATTCAGACAATTGCTAACACTAGTCATTTGATTTCCATAAAACCATTTGAAGCATGAATTCCTTTGTATATAATAACCATCTCTTCAATATACATACAGGAATGGCGGTCACCAGAAGCTAACGTATGCATGGGTTATTATTGTTTATAGGTCAGATAACACCGCAGCCAGATGGAGACAATCTATCAAGTGATATCTGGTCTACTAAAGAGTTTACTTCTCCTTTGGCAACCAGTGAAATAGTGACAACAGCTGGACAAGCTGCAGAGATGGAGAATGTTACCTTGTATATGAACACTACATTACCCAACACTACTGATACCAGCCCAAGCTTTAATGTCCAGGACAATATAACAATGCATCCGGAAGAATTAGATCCTTCTGAATCCTCAACGCTGTCTTCATTCCAGCCTACAAACTCAGGTCTAAATGAAACCAGCACCTTATCCTTGACATTCTCGTTACGTCCATCATTCCCATATACNGCTTCTGTTTCAGAAGCACAGAATTTGTTTCCTGTTTCAACAGCATCATCACCGACGCCACCACCACCATCACCATCATCATCNGTGCCATTGTCATCATCATCAACAATGTCATATTATCATGCTCCCATATCTATAAGTGATACATCTCCCAATATTATATCTTCTTCTGACAGGGTAGAAATAGGATACAGTAAGGGTGAATCATTAGTTACAAATATATTAGACTCTACTGAAACCAGCAACACGTTGACCAACACCTCAACCACAACGTCTTCGTTGATAGACGAATCATCCGCGCAAACATTGCATTCAACATCAGTGACACCAGGAGTCCTGTCCAGTAGTATCGAGTCAAATAATGACACCACNTCTACCTCAGATATCTCCTCTATTCCACTTACATCTACTTTTACAACATATTTAGAGAAACTAGACACCAGCAGTTTAGAGTCAAATCAGACAACATTTTCCTTAGACCAGTCGACAGCTATGGTAAGGTCTACAGTAAATATTACTGATAGAGATTCTATTGGTAATCAGACAAGTAATGATATTTCCTACCCAACAACTTTCACTGGAGAAACTACAGAGGATCAAAATGTTACAAATGTTCTACCATTAAATCTATACACTTCTGATGGCCTTGCTACCGATGTAGGTACTACAGAATCTTTAACAACGGCAGCAATGGGTGAGTCTCCAGCAACATTCAATAGATATGAGAGTGCTCAAACCACCCCTCCGGGCTCTTTATCCTCAGCTTTTACAGGTGATCTAGAAGTGTCGACTCACAATACAATGGAGCTGGTTACTGCCGTAACACTAAATAAATCAGAGGCTACACCATCAAATGGATTTATGTTAAGCAGCGAGTCTACNACACCAATAGATAATGCCCAGTCTAATTATGAGACGACTGCTAGTATGACGAGCACAAACCCTGAATCAAATACGTCACGTGATTTAAGTCCTCCTCAATTCCACACATCTTTGGAAAGTGATCCTAATCTGTATACANCAACCAATGCTCCCATCGTTAGTGAAGACTACCCATCATTCAGGTCTTCTTCTACAGAGCAGTCTAGAACTTCCNCTGAATTTATCACAGGGTCTTATTTTTATATTGATACCCTGTCAAATNCAGTTCATACAAACCCAACTTCAGTTGGTGTCCTACCAGTGGGGTCAACAACCTCGGGAATTGAATTAAGCACATCTAGTAGTGACCTGGTGTCTACCNTATCTGGCTTAACACCAGTAACCCAACCTGACACACCAACAATAGCATTGTCTACTCCGTCTAGTGCCATAACAGATGCTGATATCACATCTGTATCTCCTGTGTCCAATGTAATATATACAAATACTTCAACAGAACCTGAAACAGACAATACATTTTCAACTGAAATAAGTATTTCCCATGAGGAACTGACCTCCCAATTNATTATTTTAGAATCAAGTACTATTAAATCACCATTGACTACAGCAGTGGATACANTACCACAGCCTTCTACCAATAATATTATGACTTTAGTATATTCTTCTGAAGCATCCTCAGATATGACTTTGTCAAATGAGACATCTACTTTGATATATAACACAGANAGTATGACGTTAAATTACACAGTGGAAACCAATCACACGGATAGTTTACAGACAGTTTCTTCATCAACAATCATGGAATCCAAAACCATAACTAGCCCTGCATTGTCAACTCTTGATGAATCCAGCCCCAATCCCAGTATTGCAGAACCAAGTACATTTAACCCATCAACAACATTGTCTACACCAGGTTATACCAGCAATTACACAGTATTCTGGACTTCTACTGAAGCTTCTAACGTTCCATCCCCATCTGGAATGCAATCAGCAGTTTTCATGCCCACCATGACATATCAAAGTGATATAACACTTGAGGATACAACCTTAAATCTTGTTACACAAGNAAGTACCATTAAACCATTGGTTGCATCACTAGAGACAACAACATTGTCTACACCAGTTAGCCACAGCAATCAGTCTTCATCTGAAATGCCATCAGCAGATGTCAAGTCTACAATGATGTATGGAACAGATATAGTCACCGAGAGCCTGCAGACTGATCACACAAATGGTGCCATTGACNTGGGCACAGGCATTCCAACAATCCAACAAATGACAATGTCTTCATCAACAATCATGGAGTCTGAAACCTCTTCCAGCAATGCATTGCCAAGTCTTGAGGTCTCAACCTCCAGTCTTGGTATCCACCCAAGTACCATTGAACTATCAGCTGCAACATCATCATTAGGAACAATAATGCTGTCTACTGAAAGTTCTAATGGTTCATCCCCAACTGTCATAAGCTCATCAACAACAGAGACCCTCCAGACATATCCTATAGAAAACATAAGCCACACNATTGCAAACAGTCCCAATTATATTACAGATACAGCTGTCATGGTAACAATGACACAATCGAGAACCTTGGATGGACTATCACCCAGTTTTGGAACTGCAGAACAAAGTACCTCCGAACCAACTGCATCTACAACAAGTGACAATAACCCCAGTAATAATAACATAAACACCTGGACCATTATGGATAATAATAATAATTCAGAAATGCCTGATGTTACATCCACACCTACAATTAACAGGTCGACAGTGTTTTCTTCACAGTCCACTGTCACGGCTTCTCCTGCAACACTCCCTACTAGCTGGACACCTTCAGCTTATTATGAATTTAATACAAACACAAAGAGTATGCAGACAAAGTCTCTGGAATACTCTAGTTACTCTACCACAAACACTTCCAATGACCAAGAAGAAAGTACATCTTTCAGTTCAACACAGGCCGAGCCTAAAACCTCATTAGGAGTTCCTACAACATCTNGTGAATTAGCCACTGATTTTAATATTGCTACTGGACAAAGTACATCTGAAACTGTGGTGGTTTCAGAAGTGACAGTATCAATGGAGACAACTACAGGNACTACGGTAAATATCCCTTCTTATGCATTACCTGATTTTGATAACAGTACTGCAATGCCAGCTACACTGACAACATCTTCAGTGCTATTCTTTTTTCAGTCTAGTTCCACTAGTTCTGGAGAACCTCCAACAGAAACATATATTTATAATAGCACTATTGCTAAGGAATATAGTTCTAATGCAAACACGGAGCTCTTTCAGACATCTACAGCTGAGGTCATGTCAAGTCATCAGTCTCTTTCTAGTGGCGCACCATCATTTTCAGCCAAAAGTGAAACAGAATACTCTACCACACACCTTACACCAGATTCANAGGCAACAGAAAGCTATTATGCCACGACTTCATCAAGCAGTGAGTCAACAGTCGATATGATGACATCTACTCTACCAAGTATGACATCCAGCGAGACGCAAACACAGACAAGTCCACTAACCTCNCAAAGCACTGATACTGAAACTGTGAGCCCATTATTATCTTTGCCAACATCTGAAGAACCAAACCAATGGGCATCGACTTCTACAGTTGATACTGAACTACCATCATATTCTACCATCTCTTATACCGCTGGAGGTGAAATTTCTTCACAAGCCATGATAACTGATGTATCTTCAGTTTTGTCCACTACAGATATTCAGGAGACAGTAGACACCAGCTTAGAGTCTACAACACCAGCTGATTATTNAACTTCAATGACTGTAGGTACTGGATATTCTAATGGAAGTACCACTTATAAAGACGTCACACCAGCTCCCATACTCCAAACCACATCCCATTTTTCAACCACATCTGAAACATCCACTCATTCATTTTCCTTGCCACATACAACTACCGGTACAACCTTTCCAACAAACATATCTGATTCTGTCTCTACAGTCTCATCTGTGGTATCTTCTGCTGAAGTATCAACTATTTCTGCTACAGAAAATGCAACACAATCCTATAATGCTACACCAACACTTTCTCCATCCTCTGTAACTCACACAAACACCACAACTCATGTATCTCCATCAGTTATTAATTTACTGTCCTCCACAACACTGACAGAAATTTCCCAGGCTCCAACATCCAAGTTTTCCACAGCAGAAGCGAAACATTTTACACCAACAGATTATACAGCAGCTACACGTACGTCAGGCAGTTTTCCAACCACAGACCAAACAGGTGTAGTCACAAGTCCCCCTACAACTACTTCACATACATCAAGTACAAATACGATAGAACAATTAACATATGCCACGAAGACGTCAACGGCTCTCCCAAAGACTATCTCTTCATCAACTGTGGAGCCTACAACAGCAACNTTGATGACTACGGTAACTTCCACAACACCGGTGACCAATTCTACCCCTACTCATCCGACAGTTTTGACAACCATACTTAGCACATCAGTAACACCTTCCACTTTGGAGTGTAGGCTTTCAACAAAAACNATGATAAAAACAGGTAAGTGCTGATAGTATTTCCTTGCATTAAAATATTGATACAAATAAATTATGGTTTATGACACAATATATATAGATCAATTAATGTCCCATGTGTGAAGTCCAAATTGTTCTTTATATTATTTCGTCCGTGCCTCTGAGGTCATCTTTGAGTCATAGTCCATTTTAGGAGTTAAATGTTAGCCATATCTAGACATTCAGTCTATGGGTAATTGTACTTAACACCTAGATCTTGTTGCAAGTGGGTTGCCTTTATTGTATAGTTTTAGGGTTAGGCTGAGGGAAGGGGATGGAGTATAGAAGGGGAAGGTTAGGGTTAGCCTATTAGAGGTGATGGAGTATAGAAGGGGAAGGTTAGGCTGCAAGTAGGGAATGGAACATAGGAGGGAAGGTTAGTGTTGAGATGCAGGGGGCTGATCAGAGNAGGGGAAGGTTAGGCTGTGGAGAAGGGAAGGTTGGGGTTAGTCTTCTGGGAGGGGATGTAGTATACAAGAGGAAGGTTAGGCTGCAAGGAGGCGATAGAACATAGGAGGGAAGGTTAGGGTTGAGATGCGGGAAGGGGACTGATCAGAGTAGGGNAAGGNTAGGNTTAGGCTGTGGGGAAGGGAAAGTTGGGGTTAGACTACTGGGAGGGGATGGAGTATAGAAGAGGAAGGTTAGGCTGCAAGGAGGGGAAGAAACATAGGAGGGAAGGTTTGTGTTGGGTTGCAGGAAGGGGAC
>JABWIB010008970.1:3596-22599 GCA_016617825.1 Platyplectrum ornatum | reverse complement strand
GATGTGCTGAAACGAGGGAGGATGACAGATTCTGCATTCTGCAGGTGAGGGGAAATATACATACATACACATGTATTTTGCGCTAGTTGTTTTTTTTTTAATTAAACAATTTTTTAGAGTTGGTTAATCANTTATCTGACTATAAATGACTGTAAATGACTATTTTCAGTCATTTCCAGTACTGTTAGAGTGAAAAAACACACAAATTGCATGTTTTTAGCTAATTTCAGCATTTAAAAAAAAAAATCCAGATCCTAAACCAAAACCAAAACCCACAAGGGCGGTTTTGGCGAAACACATCCAGATCCAAAACACGAAGGGAGATCCAGATCCAAAACCAAAACCCCAAAAAATGCCAGGCGCACATCACTAGTATACACCCCCACTTTGAGCCCTAAATTAAACCAAAGTATGTTGACCCCAACTTTCAGATCACACTACAATAACAACACTCACTTTTCACATGTGTTGCAATGACCTCACTCCATTCTTACTCCTGAGTAGCAGCACTTAAAGTAAGTGGTTTACATTGCAAGAGATAGATAGTGTCCAATTATTCACTGTTACCAACATGTATTTATAGAGAATGTAGAACACACAAGTTTCCGCTAAGCTTAAATTAGTTTCGGGGGCCAGCTGATCCAACATTTGAGTGACAGTTGTGGCTTGCGCCCCTCTATGTCACCAGGTTTGTACATACAAGACCTCAATTTGCATAGACAGAGGGGAACAGATATGTTTAAGATACGTTGGATTTTGTTTCTTCACAGGCAGGTAGGAGTGTTTATTTTTAGTTTACAAAATAATTACTTTAGATTATCTGCAATAACGTTTAGTATTTACTGACAAACCAAATTGCTTCATAAATATTTATTTATTTTCCTTACTGGACTTATTTCTCTATTAATCATTTTTGATTGCTAGAATTACTCTGAATGTAAAACACATTGATATGCATCAGCCAGTAATATAGGTAGAAAGGAGCGGCAATGTTTTCTTTCTTGTGCGTATGTGTGTGGTGTTTTTCTTCCCACTGCGAGATGAAGCTCTCAATTTATATTAAAATGAAGAATTTCCTAAGGGAGACATAGAAGAGAATGAAACAACACACAGAGCTTTAGAGACCTGCTGTGTAAAGTGACAGTGGCAGCAATATGGTAGATTTCGTTTCACAGTGGCCCAAAGGATAACAGTAAGAGTTATAGCTTGAGCCATAGTAGCTGCAAGTTTGCAGCTTTATCTGGCTTAAGCACTTGCTAAGATGCTTTACAATGCATGGGCTAATAAAGTACAGTGACTTTTCATCCCTGCCTGTCTTAGGTTGTATGTCATTGTGATAAAGTAAAATATGACTCTGAATGATGCATTGTCTGTCTAGATCTGTTTAGCATCAGTGAAAATAGACTTATCAAGTTCTTGCCTCTTATCCCCATAAACGTGCTGTCTTGTTTGTCTTACGGTACACGGCTTTTTTCGTGCTTTGGTAATTCCAGACAGTTAACAACTTTTTTTTTTGTTACATTTATACCTGACAGTTCAACTTCAGCTAGCGTAACAAATTCATTAATCGCAAAATCCAAAGCAGGGAACAAGATATGAGATTTGGAGGAATTTATAACGGCAGCGTACCATCTTTATAGGCTCAGAGCTGACTATTTGGAAAAGCTGATAGATTTTGTGAGAACACACATAATTCAAAGTGAATCCGCCAAATCCGTGTTTAACTGAGGCCCTCAACACTGTATTCCTAAACTTTTAATGTACCAACAGACATCCCTGACATGTGGAAAAATCTTTTCATTACATATGCATGGATTGGAGATTTGTGTTTTTAAGAGGGAACAATATCTTAAACAAAAGTCACACTGAAGCTTAATATTGAAACCTGTTTCATTCATCACACTTTAAAAAACCTCCGACTATGGGGATACGGAAAAGAATAAAGCCAAAAAGAAGTTTTACTAAATAATAATGGGATATGTAATGTCACTTTATAGGATGTTTGATATCATTCTTTATCATCATTTGTCATCTTATTAAATAATATTATGTTGATGCAGTGAGCTCCCCCTGAATAATAAGCAACTACCATCACTATTTGTTATGTTGATTATCATTATGTCGCTATATTTATTGATTTATTTATACCCATTGCAGCAGTATTGAAATGTCGCGTATGCACATTAAGATACCTAATATGCTCTACAGCCATAGATCTTTAGCACATTCACAATTTTCAAAGCTTATGAAAATTTTACAGAATTTAACTGTATATGTTCTGGATATGTCAGTACTAACCCTGAATAAAATTTAAGCAGAAGTAGAATGTTAAGTTAAAATAAGAATATTACTATTGTAATACTTTGATTACCTTCTAACCTGCTGCATCAATAATAATTATATCTGTTTTGCACCATTAAATGTCCTTTGACTTGCAAGAACTATCTACATAGAGCAACATTTTGTATTCATAGATCCTGCAGGGAATTGTTAATATAAATATAGGTAAAATAAATAAAAAATTATAATAACATTTCCTTCCATTGGTTTGTGAACTTATGTTTTTATGTTACATATAGCATTTTCAATTTTATTCACACAAAAAACTGGCATATTGCTGGGTAATGCTCGAACTACCTGGGCCATTGCCCGTGGGTCATGTGAACGCTCTATCAACAAAGTCCGGGTTTATATACTTAGGATTTGGACCCAGGACTTTTGCATGGATATTCCCTGGTCCAACCCAGGTAGCCACCATTGTCGATGTTGTTTTTTCAACACGGGTCTCAAAGAAAGAAGCTGATTGTGGGGGTTTGAGCAGGTGAATCTGAAAGCTCCTGTTTTGTTTACAGAACACTTGGGTAGACCCATATTGCAGTGTGGACAGGGTCGACCCTGGAATTTTACTGTGTGAATAGGGTATTAAAAGCTGGGACACAGAAATAATCTGGCTTCAGAAAGCAGGGTTATTGCAGGGTCGGCAATGTGAACACGGTATTAGGCAGATTTCATAAGGTATATGTTCTTGATATGGTTACAGGGTGTTTTCATTGTGTTTTAAGTTCAGTGGTTTATAGAGGAAGACAGATGTGCTGCAGGAATCAGTTGTAAATTGATCTTATGATGCTCTTATATAGTCATTCAGTTCTGCCCCATGTATATCTCATGTAATATCTCATGGTTTGAGGAGCAGTTTGTATGTACAAACANTTTACTTACACTATTTTTTTTTGCTTAGTAAGACTGTTAAAAATGCAATAAACATATGTATCAATAATCTTACAAATAGTTGGCAACTGACATGATTGAATTTAAATCGCATATATCATTTTCTCTTTATCCCAATAAGCAGTGGAGAAGCATCTAATCTCTGTCTTCAAGATCTTTCTGTGTCTGAACTTTGATTCACAATTTGGTCTTTTCTAACCACAGGGGAACATCAGCCATGTACATTTAAATCCCACTGAGTCGATAGATGCAATAATAGCTTTGGGCACATTTCTGCTGAACCCAGAGGGGAAATGACCATTTCAATAAATGTAAAGCTGTTCTACACACAACTTGCACATTATGTAAACTAGTCTCCAGAGAACAATTACTCTATTATGATCCTAAATAATGTAAGGAATAATTTCCTCTTCATCATGCAACTAACGTGTCAAAAAACATACACGTATAATGTATGATAAACAATGGAAACAATTATATAAAGTAGTTATGGATGATATTGTGTTTACGATTAAAGCCACAAGCTTTTTACAATGAAATAATATAAATCAACGTTATAAATTTTAAAGGGAGTGGTTTAGTGCTGGTGCAAGCACAGTAGCCCAATGGATTCCCTGTGACTTTTAACAAACCAGCCCAGCACTGGTTAAGTATAAAATGTAATAGATTTTTATTCATTAAATTGCTCTATTTAATATTATAAGTTTACATTTAAGCACACTCTAAAACACATGTAAGGTTATACAGTATACTACACTGAGTTAAATTCCCTTTAATAAAACTGCATTTATAAAGTTAACACCCATATAAAAGAAAAAGAAACAGCCATAAAAAAGAAACAGTGTTACAACCCGCTGTCCACATAAAGTGATAAAGAGCTCTCCGATTTGGGGCCAAGCCTCACAGTGTATAATGGACCAATTAGCTAAATAAGTCTACAAAACGCAGAGTGAGAGAATGGTTTGGTAACCTTCTGATGATCAGGTTTTCAGCCCCAGATGTTTGAGATGAAGGAGGTACCTGTTTACAATAGAAGGTGTATGCTACTCAATATGCTACTCTTTCCCATCAAAACTTTAGATTAAGTATTATTTACAAAACATGACCAACTTTGGGTACATGAAACCCAGCTTCTGAATTGACATTTTCAATATTGAAGGTGATGTGTCTATTTATGAGTGGACATCGAGCTCCCATTGACAGCTACATTACATTTACTGTGACATTTTATAACGTTTGTAAAATACAACCATTCCCACAACCTACATATGGTGCAGCCAACCATGTATACTGTGACATGGTGGCATTTTGTAAACATTATAAAATGTCACATCTTTAAGCTCATGTGCTTGCCTTTGTATTATTCTTCATTAAAAGACTTATGAATGACCAGATTATTTTTAGAAAAACTTTTTAGAGATAACTCATTAATTTGTGCAAAGCATTGGAGATTTGGGCCACAGCTCCCTCATTATTAGCATTTGTGCCATTTAATTCAATTTATTAACATTTACATGTTAACTTGTTTACATACATGATGAGGTTGAATAAAAGGCACCAGTTCATCAAGTTCAACCTATTAGGAATCTCCTGCAATCTAAACTTTATAATTAAACATTATTATAACTAGTTGCAAAAATGCTTCAAACTGGGATGCAGTTGCCAATCGCTCCCCCAAAATCTAGATCGGCCTCTGTATGTGATTGTGCCTATATTTATTCATGAAGCAAGAGTAATTAATAAATAATAATACAGTTTGATAGCTACTGGTAGCATTCTCAATGCAGTTTATGTACAAGTGAATTGCAGCTTGTGCTCCATGGTTTGTATGGTTTTCTACTTAATAATGAATGCCTCAATACATATAATAGTCTGCACAATTTCAACATCTTTACTAAGGTTATACATTTTGCATGAAAAGTGTATTCCTAATTTATATATTTTGTGTATTATTCAGATAACAATCCTGAAGTTTTAGATATTTGTGAGGTTTATTATTATGTTTAGGAACTAAAAAAACATGATACAAATGTAATAGTAAACCTTATAACAAAAATGACAAAAAAAATATTTAAAATGTGTCTGTTATACCAATTTGACTTATTTTAACATCTCTGGTAAGTAAACTGTTTCACTAGATGTTTTATCTATGTATTAAATAAACTGCTTTTCTTTTGGAGTCACATTAAGCTCTTTCCTTCTTTCCTCACATAACATTTAGCTACAATAAAAGAACAGATCCTACTTTTTTTATGTTCTAAAGAGGTGGTTTTCATCCTTTTTGGGAGTAATTTTTTATCATTATTTAAAATGTTCATTAACTAATGCTGTGTTACACACAGTACAAGAATAACATTATTAATGTTTTATGTGTGTGGATATGTAGCCCACTAATATAGTACATTACCATCTATTAATATTTTAAACAGATCTATACATTAAAGGGCAGTAATGTTCTAAATAGTCGCAACTGACCAACTGCCATCTTGACAACTTGAGTTTAATAAGAGAAAAAAGTGTCCAGTAAGCAAATCCACACCGCAGACGAGTACAATGCAATATGCAAGAAAATGGACAAACTGAGAGTACCCAAGCAGAACAATAGGAAGAAAAACAATTCACAGAGCGTAGACCAAGGGAAAGAGAGACAGTCGGAGGCAGTAGTCCTTAGTGTAGGGCCTTACCGGTCTGAGTGGATTTATGTAACCCACTGCATGCAGGTCACTGTTTTCATTGACGGATAAACCATGAAATATTGCTACTGTTGTATAAGGGCCAGTACTGATTCATGCCATTAGCAGAAGGGTAAGTCTATTACAAAGACATGCTTCTATTGGTTTTATTTTTAGTAAACTTATTAAATTAAAACATGAAGATTTTGGGCCCTGATGTTAGAGGATAATGTCACTTGTGCCTCCTAGGAGGTATTGATATGCACATGGAAGATGCCACAATGTAGGTCACCAAGTTATGGTTCCACCAGCTCAGACCGGTAAGGCCAAGTAATATTGTGCGAAACCCTCTCTTCCCTCATTAGATTTCAGAGATACAGTGACAACAAATGACATTTGTTGCACTGTCTGGCTGAGTGACTCTATTACACACACATATATATATATATATATATATATATATATTTATTTAGTTATTTATTTTATTATTAAAAGTCCAATTGTTAATACTTTTATATTTATGAATACATTGGGGCAGACTGCCTATTATATCCAAAATCAATTTTAAAATGGCTCCTTAAATCCTTATTGTGTGCTTATTTTCATTTCTTTGATATACATGCAGTGCAGTGAACATATCTTGAAAGTAAAGTATCCCCTGCAGCAAATTCTTTTACTTGTTTTGCCCTTGAGATTTTTACTTTAGGAAGAAACATAAAAAGTGGAGCAATTTAAATTCGATAGTCCACAAGATTTTCCTTCAAATGATCTGTGTATAACATAGCAGTTCAATAGTTCAGAGATCAATAACATCATCAGCCAGATGAGTGCCTTTATTTTATCATATTAGCATTAACGTTTTCATCAGTTCTTTATACTTGATATTTTTATATTTTTCAAATAACTAATTTGCTTTTAAACTCTTTACATGTAATTATTTTTGCCTTCCAATACAACAGTAACTTTAGCAATGAAGATGTGTGAAACACTTATTATATTCATAGTAATATATTTGATTTGATGACCTTACAAGAAATAATAATAATACCTGCAGCTAGTTTACAATATACTTTGAAGTGAGGTCTGTAGAATATCTTTCCATGTAAAAAATGTGTATAAGTTTTTATAAGTTTGATATATGCATAACTTTTAATATCACAATACATTTAGGGGTATATTAACTAAGCGGTGAGATTGCAGTGAGATTGAAAAGTGGGGATGTTGCCTATAGTAACCAGATTCAAGTTCACATTCTCCAGAGTGTAAAATGAAACTGAAAGCTTGAATCTGATTGGTTGCTATGGGCAACTTCCCCACTTTCAAATCTCACTGCAATCTCACCACTTAGTAACCATACCCCTTAAAGTGAGTCAGAGTTTTGTTACCAAGCAAAAGAGGGATGTTCTTTTCTGAATGACAGGCATCCCACCCAGCTGATAGGACGGGGTGTCTGCCAATCAGAAAATAACTTCCTCTCCCTGTATACTCCCAGTATACTCATCTCTCCAGCGCTGGATGGCTTAGGCTCTGGATTTTTAAGTTTCACTTCTCCACAACCATTAATAATTTTTAGCCCAATTCCACAATAATTGTGGGATTGGGCAAAAAGTCATCTAGTGTGTGGTCAGCTTTAGACAATACAATATAATAGTTATTATTGTAATTATCTATTGTTTCTAATGTGGTCCAAATTTACTTAACATTATGCATAGGCTAGAACATACAGTACAGGACATACAATAAATACTAGATACATAAATAACAACACATGTTGAAAAACCAAAATATGGGTTCCATATACGAAAAAGTATATATCAAGTGTTTTTTTTTAAACTTAGACAGGCTTTTGTTTCCTCTGTAAGAGGAAACAATATAATTGACCAATTGGGAATTTCCTATTGATCAACGGTATCATTGTTCCACTGATTATTCAGTAATCATTGTTTACGTTTTTCTGCTGTTTATTCTTTTTTTTTTAAGTGCCCATCCATTTTGTGGCAATAAAAACGACAGAAAAACACAAACAATGATATTGTTAATCAAAATTGTTTGTTAAAAAGATATAAAAAATTAGCTGGAGAGAACGCTCTTGATGCGTGATGTTCGGTACTAACATGAAGCGCCGGGGAATACGGGAGCAGGACCATGGCTGCTGACTTTAAAAATGGTTTCGTTATTTTCTACTTTTTACAGGTATTTTTACATTTTTTAATGGGCGCCACTATAATTATATCATTCTAGTGGATGGGCAGAAGTTGGGACGGTTTTTCCACTAGAATTTCCACTAGAATGATATCGTTCTAGTGGATGCCCAGCTTTTCTCCTCACAGTGGTTATCTGGCTCTTGCACAGTGGTTATCTGGCTCTTGTACAGTGGTTATCTTTTGTGATTTTGAATATTTCTAACAACAGCTATTAGAGAAATAAAATAGGTGGTATAGGGCAGTGGAGGCGCAAGGTCTTCCGGCGCCCTAGGCAGACCTAGCGCCGCCCCCCCATTTGTAGCGACGTGACGTCACGTCGCTTCCTTACCACCGCAGAGGGCGGCAGCGTGGTCCCGTCCGCCCTCCCGGTGTTTTGTTAACGTTTATTTTTTTAAATATAATTATTTCCCTTCCCCCCCTGCCTCGCTGCCGCCCCTCCCCCGGCCGGCCGCCCTAGGCGACGGCCTGAGTTCGCCTAATGGGCGCGCCGGCCCTGGTATGGGGAGATTGCTGGAATTCTTACCAGTTGGCTTTGATTAAAACATGCCATCAAGGTGCTGTGATGGAAGCATACATTGTATGTAAATAGTAGTTTTCTATAGTGATCAAGGCTTTGCAAATATAAAACACTTCATTTTATGTGAATTAAGGACCCAATTTAGAATTACTAATTCCAGTATTCAGATGCTAAAATTGCAGCTGTAAAATGATGTAAAACCACATTGTGCAGATTCCAATATTAATACCCGTACTGTACTATGTACATACTACCCACTGCCCCATTATGTGTACACACATGCCTCTTGCACCCTGGCTTGTGGGGATGGGAAAGTGGGGTTGCACACTCTAAAACACTGCTCTTTAGAAGGTCTGGAAGTTATATATGCTATGTAAATAGATACATATATGACATTATACAAATGATCTGTGACAAGGGAGTGGTTGTCACAAATAAGAGCTTACATGCTAATGGGAAGATGGGACAGAGAGAGTAACACAAATAGTGTCAGAAGTAAAGGATGAGGAAGAAAACCTCAGAGGGTGCTGAGCATAGNAGAGGTGGATGAATGAAGTTAGTTTTGAGAACTCATCTGAAAGTTTGCAGCATTGGGGAATTGGCTTGAATCCAGGAGTGGAGTTTACATTGTCCTCTCATATCTCTGAGGGTTCCCTCGTGGTGCTTTGTTTTTCTCCAATTGTTCAAATGTAATTATTAACTAAACTGTTCCTAGTGTGCACATTTATTGCTCCCATGACAGTGGAACTGGCAAATAATCTTTGGAAATGTCAATAGCACTACCGATTTGATTCATACTGTAGATAAGTCTATTATTATACCACAAATCATGTATTAACTTTTGAAATAGATATGCTTTGCAAATCACAAGAGTTGTACTGTACATGGAGATTATAGAGATCTTCTCATTATCAGATCACTTTACCCTGATATTTATCAGTCAAATACTGTATAATCCTAAAAAAAAACCTATCATCTTCGTGTTCACTATTAGAAAAAGTTACAGCTTTTGCCAACACAGCTTTTTTGTGTGTTGCACTAACCTCTTGAAATGCATTGTTATAAGTGTGCCAATGACATAACTNAGTAACTCAGTACTGTCCCCAATAATTTATAATCACTACATTAAAAGTCTGAGGATCCAATCCCAAGGCATAGATTAGGAATTTCATGCAGTACCACTGACAAATTAATTTCCAATATTAAAGATACCATGGTATTTATCACCACCTGGTTCCTGACTACATGTACATGTGTTTCATGTACTGGTTATTATTTTGTACAGACAAAGCTGCCTAATTCTGTACTGTATATGTCACTGACTAGAAAATCCAAAAGGTCAGTACATCTATATAATAAGTGCTTCTTGTATTAATGTTTCCTTCCATGCTTTATATATACCTGACAATTACATTTGCTATTTTGAAACTCTTTGGCAAAGTAAATTATCTACATGGATGAAAATAGATCTTAAAGGTTATAAAGAATGCCTTTAAACATGGCATTAACTAACACCCTGTCAATCAACCTCTTGACCTTATAAACAGCCATATTAACTTTATTATCGTTGTTTTAACAAGTAGTAAAACAAACGAAGGGGGGTTAAACAACTTTTACTTACATTTTTAATATTTTCCATATGTGTAAAGTTTGCATTATTTATAAAAATACAAAGTTTATATAACAAGTTGTATGTCTTTATTAAATGTTGTTTTGGTTACAATAAATCCACTAAAACATACTATACATAAGATCAGCACACATTTTTCTGTGATGGTATTATCAGACAAAATTATTAGTGAATTATTAGGAAATTATTATAAGGCAGGTTGAGTTGGATGGGGAAAACCTAATATAACATCAATAATTAGTTTTGTGTAAAAACCAGAAATATTTCTCATACAGAACATCCTATTAATATATCAAGAGGTAACTAGACTGTTTTCATGATTAGTTGAATCAGTAGGTAGTAGGTTATTATTTCATTATTTATTTTCATATATTGCACACAAATAAATCTATGTGGATCTTTGTACAAGTTAATATATTGCTACAAAATGTAGTTTGGGTATTAAAACATGTATGTGAAAACATATAACAAGCACTGGTTATCTAAATATTTGGGATCTCTGTCCATGTGGACTTGAATGTTTAAAATGTAAAGTTATTCACACAATTACAGATGAAACCAATCAGTTATTATTGGAAACGGCTAGAGGCTGTGTCTAGAATAAGCAATTAGCCTGTGTAGTGCTGTTCAGAGCTGGTTAGTCCGTGCCCTGAGTCTTATTCCCAGGGCTGATTGTACTCTGTCATATTGCTTCAAGTAATGTAAATTGTATCATGTCCCTGGGTAATCGAGATCAGTGTTGTCTTGTCCATCCACTCACTGCTGATGCCCCGCTCTCCACTGTGATAATAGTTTTGGTGGGCAATCAGTGAGGATGGCTCCTTCACTCTACTCTTATAATAGAATGTCCTCCTCAGGCAAAATTGAATAACCCCCGACATGGCCTGAAGGCAAAGCAATGAGAATTCAATAAATCAGCAGGGTCAACGGCCTGTCATTTTTTGGCAACTATGTAATAATCCTACACTAACATTTAGAAATAGAGGCAGGAAACAGTAATACAGCCACCTTCATCTCAGTTTCTTCAGATGATACATTAAAGATTTCAATATGTTTTATGCATTGCTATTTCTATTGGTTTCAGATGCATGTTTTTATTGCTATAAAACCCACACAGCAAGTAATATGTCATTTCCACCTGATGTTTTTGTAATAACTCTGGTAAAGTTTAACAGTTATTCTGTTCCTTTTTTTCTGCGTATATAGATTATGATTATTGTGTTAGATTTTTATTATTTTTCTTTTTTTNTTTATTTTTTTTAAACTTCATTTAAACTTTTTTGTCCTAAACGTGCTACAAAAAGTTTTGTATTCAGAATGATCATTTATTTGCAGCTTTTGATGTAGCATGAGAATATTATGTAGCATTTGAAGCCGAAATCAATGAATTCAGGATATATTGTTTTCCTGCTATGTGCGACGAATACTTCTAAGTTCTGCATGTAACTTCTTAATCTACTCCACACGTACACACGAATATAGGCCAGTTACGCGTTCAGAACCNTACCGTAAATTCTTAAAATGGAGCACTATGTAGTGGGTGTCATATGGAATAAGATCCATACAACAAGCCCTCACCCCAGCACACACTGCACAATTAAGGCTAACTCTGAACGCATGCAGTTAATACACACTCCACTGATGGGAAGCAGATCCATATGACCAGTGTTCTGATGACGATTTATGCATGCTGCATCTAGATCTGCTCCAATATAATAGTTTTCTTCTATTCGAAATTAATTTGTATTATTTTATTTGGACTGTATTTTGTAGCCATGTAACCATTACATTAAACTAATATTGTTAATATTAACTTTTTAGTATGCTCAAATATTTTCTCCAGTGATNTTAAAATAGAAAAATGTTTACTTTGAAAGGGCAGGTTGCTGTGGACTAAATTCCGCTCTCTCACTATTCACATGTGCCATGGAAAAGGAAGTGCTGTTTATTTCACATAATCAGAATTCATATGCTGTTCTATTTATTGCGCATGATTGCTTATTAGCAAAAATTATATGTTATGGTATTACTTCTTTAACCTGCNGTTTTGCTATCAGTAATTTACACAACTTAAGCATTTGCTAGTTTATTTTTTATTGCCATAAATGTAGTTTAATTTAGACACTGGTATTTATGGCGGTTAATCAGTGTTCATAGGCTGCTTTAAGATCGGTAAGGCAGTTTTAATCTAGATGTGCATATATTATAATGGTATTATATTTGCTTGTAATAGTGTTTAGAGTTATACAAGAGGTGAACATTTTACATTATATCTGCATCTATATCTTTGCTAATGAATGTTCTGCATTCATATAATATTAAATTCTAAATATTTATTGCTGTACAACAATTTTCTCTAGATTGTATACTATGATAGATAGCAATGCATACTATAATCTTTTATTCCTTACACAGCTACTCTTTTTACAACTTAACATCATTTACTTTACCCTCCCCCATGCAAATCCCACTATCTATATCAGCCCTACACAGCACTCCAAAAATGAATACACATGGGACCTGTTCCAGAGTTTTGTGCAGCTGCAACAAGCTCTTCTTCTTTGAATAGTACGCAGGTAAAGGGGCATAACTTTTTCCTGGTCAGAGCCGCTGGCACAGAGGTGAGACTTCTACAGCCAGAACCTCTGCGCCTTCAGCTCAGAGTAGTGTTTTTTGATTGATAGAAATCCGGTGTAGTAGCAGTATGCCACTACTATACACGCCCATTGATACTAAATTTGAATAGTTTTTTTTTATGCTTGGTGTTACACTATTTTGCAGCTACTGCCCGGACTTATTTCAACAAAAACAGAATAAATGAATAAATAATAATAAAAAAAACACCAAACACTTGTTTACATGCATAATATTTATTAAAAAATAAAATAAACCATTTTTTATTTAGGAGGAGTATGAATCAGGCCCATGATGTCTTCCCTCCATAAATGAATACACGTGTTCTCTTTCCCTTCACTAATTAACATACACAATCTATTTTCCTATTTTTACTGTTTATTTGTAATACTACAAATAGTTACCACAAATTAACATCTCTATGAATGTATGAATTTTTCAATACAGTACATTGTAATTGTGTGTTGCTGTGATCTATTGTCGTCCCTCCCCCCCAACAATTCCCACCGTATTTTGGATGTTTCCCTCATTTCCTCTGACATCCGATCTCTTCGGTGATTTTTACAATCCTATAAATAGTCTTTTTTCTCCTGATACCTTCAAACTTGTATCCTAATTTCTTGGCCTCTAGCAGTGGAGTGATTTTCTACTTATGAGGCAACTGTATTGATCTTGAGTCTCTAAACTATGCTAAGTTTATGTTCTTGTCCTCTCTTGGATGCCAGTATTAGTTATCAACCTGGTCTCTCTATTTTTGTTGACAACACTTCAAGGATCCCCTACTCATCAAGCTCATCANACATTGATCTCAAACTATTCTGTAAGCACACATAAATCTGTATTCAAATACTGTTACATACATTTAAACTCATTTACAGGATATTACAATCACCAATATTAACTTGATGAGAGATGGACCCTACTTGGTGAGGGGCAGGTGAAGCCAATTACCAACAAATCAACAGAGTTATAGAACAACAATATACATTCTCCACCATATAAACCACTTCTCAGTGNTAGAGATATTATTATAGTCCACTACAAAAGAGCAAATGTAAATTAAGAATTTAATATTAATATAAATTTCTCTATGCAAAAAAACAAACTTGATTCAGTGTAGTTTGGAATAAACGAAAGACATTTTGAAATCTTGCTATTAACAGTCAAAATAGATCAGTATCAGTATCAATCTCAAGTTAATGAGGAAAAATCTATTGGAGGGCTAGGGCCTAAATTCACTAAGCAGGGGGTTTTCAGGGGAATTGAAAAGTGGGGACTTTGCCCATAGCAACCAATCAGATTAGAGCTTACATTCTCCAGTGTGTAAAATGAAACTGAGAGCTCGAATCTGATGGGCAACATCCTGTGGTGGGATTCAAACCAATTCTCACAGGTTCTGCAAAACCTATACCTAATATATGTATCGGCCCTTAGAACCACTTGTTAATGGGTAGAGATGTGTGTGCTTGGTTTAATGAAAACCAATACAGGGGGACCAAGCACAATATAGGGACACACCATGGACAATACAAGGTGACACACCATGGAGAATACAGGGGGATACATTGAGGTTAGCATTATGGTTCTCTTTAAAATAATAACATTTTGGCCCAATTTCCCCTGGAAAGCGGCGGGGCTTTGCTGGAATCAGGGCGGGGCTTAAGTGCAGCCATTAACGTGTTGTTAATTTAGTCCCACCACTGCCAACATCCCCACTTTTTTAATTCTCCGCTTTCTATCCATCAATTAGTTCAATGTTTTCTATAAGCAGTGGATCCTATATCAATTGCTCAGCACTTACACTGCTATAACCCTGCCTTATAATACTGTATGATTTAAGTAAAACCCCCACCCACCTAGTGCATCATACAATAGGGCATCAACCCACTTACATCTGTCATGTTAATCCTTCCTGGTGTAAAATTCACCCGGAAGTCTGGTGAAGGATGGATCCCTTGAATCGATCCTATGTAATTATTGTAGTAAAATATTATTTTAATAACACATATTAATTCTTCTAAAGATGGAAAAATACTTATTTATGTAATGATTTTTGTTTTTCATTTAAACTTTTCAGCTAAATTCATGTTTATTTCCATGGATTGTGTTGTGTCTCAAAATCTTTATAGACAGTTCCATCTGTAAAAGGCAACTTGGCCTTACACTTGGAAACCAGAAACTGTAGGGTTGATATCAATTTACATTAGTATCAGTAAATCAGAGCAAACTGAATTATAAAACAAATGATTAGAAAAAAATTTATTTACAAAATAAATGTATTCTACTCATGCTTTAGTACAGAGTTTAACCAATTTTTCTCCAAAGCACTAAAGGAGAGTGATGACCTTTGGGAATATTCTGTGACATTCAGTATGGCTGTTATTAGAAAGCACAGTGGTAAGATAAACACTGAGGCTGGGGCAGTGTCAAACTGAGGGCAAGAGGGTCCCACCAGGGGATACTGTGTTGGGGGGCCTCCACATAGTCTTTGGGTGTGACAAAAGGATCATGGTCAGAGGATGGTTGCATCAGTGAACCTTGCAAACCTTGCATCAGCAACACCAAAAGATTACTTCAACAGCTCTGTGAAAAGCGCTATGCTATTAAATTGCAGTTCCAGTCACCCATATCATTACAGTGAGTCTCTACTTCCACTGTAGTTAGGGAGAGTACTACACAAATGAATAGGTCAGAGAGAGCACATGATGAGCACTGGCAGATGTGTTTGGAGTAGTAGAACATAGTTTCTTATAGACATGAGTGGGTTGCTTATACACAGGCAGGAGAGAGTGCTGGACAGATAATAGCAGATGGTGAGAACACAAAGAGAGAGGATACATATTGGAATGGGTAAGATGGGCAGTAATGATTGCCAGGGGGGCAAAGCCATATCTATGTTATTACTTTTATATTTCTATTAGTTAGGCTGTACACTCATTGCTTTTCTGACCACACTGTTAAGCATCACCAGCAGCATTGTCAATATGTAAAAGTTGCAAAATTAGTAGTAAACAATATTGTGACATTAATTCATTTTAAATGCACCTCCATTATAATCCTACCCCTTAGTCTCAACTTCAAGCATGTCACCATTAACCCACTTTCAGCTACTAAACCATAAATAGCACTGATTATAAAAACTATTATTCTTAATATATAAACTGTGTTGAGTATCTAAAATACACATTTATGAATATTTTTTGAAATATATTTTGTCACTGTCACCTGGCAAAATGAGGGCACTTGATTTGTAACTGCGTTGCATATATGCTGTCATCGCAATGGCTATTAATCAGGCCAGTGTGATGCTATCTGGTGCAATTTCTGCAAAAAGCCAAATACCCAATTAATATGTGCCCCATCTGTATATTCTTTGGACTCAGGTAGTTTTTGTCTCTAGGGAAGATGTCTTAGTGCATGTCAGATATAAAATACTACAAATATCATCATAGCCTCGGTCAATTCTGATTCTTTCCACCTTCAACCAAGTTATCGACAAAATGAAAAATGTTTTTATGTTCAATGGATTCTGACATTTCTCTATAATATATGCATTGTTTTCTCCATCAAATCTCCAACAGAAAAAATGCAGGAATCTTTGAAAAACAATAAACTGAAGAGGTTAGTGAAGACACCAATGGTTTCCATGAGAATTATCACTTTCAAGTTGACAGCTTTCCTCAAGGGGCTTGACAATTCTTAGTCGTACCAGTTTGTGACTAATAGCTGGTTTGATGTGACATGAGCTGGCTGCCTGGGGAAATTGAACCATCTTCAGCTCGATACCCTTTGTGTCTTATTCTTTTGAAGGCTATTGTTGAAAGTCTTTTGGGAGCTTTTTTTACAGTTTGCATTCAAGGACAATATGTGTTCAGCAAAAACTCTGGAGTGTTATTGCTGCTATTGACCCACTGCCATTCAATTTTGGAGCTAATTTGCTTGTTAACAGTAATTCTGAAGGCTTGTTAAGTTTCTCAGTTGGTCCAATGCTCAGTGGGATATTTTTTCTTCTGTAAACGGAGTTTAAATGCAGTCACTGGGGGGATAGGTCACAAAAGAAACGCCTGACAATATTAGTGATTGAGTATATGTTTCTATGTCGTTTTGTTTACTAATTATTATTAAATAAGATTTTAGAAATACAAATATCTGCTGTGTATGAAATGAAATGGGGGATTTATAGCAACTTATCTCCAAACAAATGCAAATGTTTTTGTGAAATCTGTTCAATATTCATATATTTGAGTATATTATATAAATGTAAATAGACATGTGAATGTCAGCAGTTAGATAGTTATTATCTATTTTGTACCGCATACAAAAATGTATCATTTAAATTTTCTGCCCATCCCCGCGTAATATAGGCAGGCAGGGGGTGAAGGACCACTCCTGTGGGCAGGATTCTAACGCGTGAAACAGTATTCCGTACACTAGGGGACTGGGGACTGGGCTACAGACTGGGAGCAGGATATTCAACTTCTGATCTGAGCACAGCAACTGTGAGTGTTCAAAGCTGGGTTTCTGGTGGTATCCAGGGTCACACTTGTGATCCGTTATATTAAATCTCATTTAAAATGTGGACAGTGCAAAAGCCTGTAAAACTGCTAAAACGCACAGCTACTGTACAATTAACTGTACATATTCCATTCTACCATCAGAAAGACTTCCAGTCCAGGAACCAAATTCAGCTGTCTTTTCTTCACCCAACTTCTGCACACAGAGTGGAGATATATTTAAATTATAGAGTATGGGCGGGTTTGGGAGACCCATGTGGACCAGCGGTTGCATGGACAGCAGATCAGCACTGGTCCCCTGCTGTTTCTGCAAGAGAAAGGGCAGTGACAGGGGAGCTCACTCTTCTCTTCTCTCATCCGAACAGGTCTCTCACAGAGTTCTCGTGATCCGAGTCCTGGATCCGGTCCCAGGTTTGTATTAGAAGCGTGGTGTATCTGCATGGCATTTAATGTACATCTAGATCAAGTTCAATGTTATTAGGCTATCACTGGTTATATAGTTTCACTATACTATAATATATAATAAGACATTCATGTTTTATGTAATATAATAACTATATAATAAAATTTGAGTTGAGAATTCATGGTGCAAACAGTGAAAATGAAACTGAAGCAAAGAGGTCACTGAAAGTGCTATGTATCAGCCCCACATGTGAAATTATTACTAGTAACTCCCAAGGGCAAGCATTACAATATTGCCTGAGAGATCTACATGAAAGGACTGAAAGGAAGCATATGTCAAACAGGTAGACTGCATACAACTTGGAAATTTCCGTAGTTAATGCCTGCTCTACGCAAAACAATGCAATATAGCTCACAAACGACCAATGGTTAAACCCTTGCATTTTCTGCATTTCAGGGCAGAAGTTTATGAACCATGTTCACACCTCTGCTGCCACTGCATTCATACCCTCAAGCACAACAGCTACACACATCTGAACTCTAACAACTCTATACAAAGACAGGGAGGCCGCTTCCATGCACATACATGGTTACTCACAAATTGCTAAATCTCCCGGGATTATTGATCACTGCCTCCAGCCTTGATCAATACTATGAGCGGGTTTTCATGACATCACGCCCGCCTATTAATATCAAATGCCTGGGTTTTTTCAAGTCAGGGGGAGGGGCATCATGTGTGATTTACAGAAATCACGCCCTCCATTCCACCCTAATGTTTGCGGTTCTTGGTTTCGACCGGGAGACACCTTAGAAATCTGGATCGCACCTAGACCAGTGTCAGAAAGGCTTCCAGCACAGAAGTTTAAATCGGGAGGAACAGGTACATGTAGGAAGCTTTATATGCATGGTCACAAAGTACAGGCATTTTTAATCCCACGCCTTTTAACCTTGCGGCTCATAGAGGCACGTATATAAAGACGCCGAAGTACTGTACTGTAAACAGACGGGAAAAAGTGCACGACCAGCTTCTACCTGGGGATGCTGGGGATAGTAGCGCTTACTCTGCTATATTCCTGTAGTAAGTCACTTGTGCGGATCAGTGGTTCATGCAACCGATATCCGTCAGAAGACCACACACCCATCCCCCAACACCTTCATTTAAATAGGCAGGGGGGACATATCCTGCAAGTGCACATATGAAC
>JABWIB010008965.1:9749-25422 GCA_016617825.1 Platyplectrum ornatum | reverse complement strand
CGTAGGGGAGTACTCTCCCAGGGTTTTGTGTATTTGTAGTTCTAGGGACAGGGCAGGTTAAGTTGTGTTCTATCCTTTTAGCCCCACAGGTGGAGCCAGAGTGTCCCGTGGCGTCCAGACAGGTAACTTACCTCTTTTCTATCCTCTCTCTCACCTTAGAACAGCCCTCACTTCGGTGAGTAAAGGCAGGGCCCCAACCTGTTGTGGTTGGGCAACCCTGTGCTCCGTAAGCCCCCAGGTCCACGGCCAGAGTAACCGGAGACTCCTCAATAGGTGAACAGGTCATGCACCTGCCGCTATTGGAGGCTCCGAACATTCCTCTACTCTTCCTTGCCTGTATCCTCCTCTCTTCCATTTTCACCCCTTTTTGGGAATCCTTCCCAAATGGCCTGCCGTCCTAGAGGGCCCACTTCAGGAAGAGTTAAGTGACTTACTACCCTTACATACCTACTGTGATAAGATCTATTATTACTAATGTAAATAGACCTTGAAACCATGTTTATTGTACCTGTCTAGACATGAATTAGTGTGACAACACAAATTGTTCCTGATCTGTTTGTAGTGTATTTTCCACAAATATCCATTTCAAATTAGGGCCTCATGAAGGACAAGTGCAAGCCGATGTTCAACTCTGTACGTTTCTTTGTCAGCCATATTGTTTCTTAGGTTTGTTGGCAGAATATAGGATTGCCATTTAGTTTGGGTGGTGACATCCTCTTGTTACACTGATGAGAAACAAAAAACAAATCACATTTTTAACGCTGTTGGCAATGTTTCCCTTAATGTCAGTAGCTGGACCTCCAATTAAAAGNTATGGAAGTATGCTGAATTCTGCTCATTTAGGACCCCATCTCGATGTTTAGTAAATCCCCCCCTCCCAGGTCCCCGAGCCTACGATTTAGCAATANTTGCATCTGTATAAAGATGTTAAAAATTTGTCAGATTGAGTGTTATTTTGTCAGTGTGGCACATTAACACAGTGAGTCATTACACCTAAATGTAGCAGTTAGGAGTCGTACAAACTAGCATATACTTTGTATAGTTCTAGATANTTTTTGGTTTTGCATTGTATTTATTTTAATAACACTAGATGTGACTACTTGCAANATATGCAAATTTACTGGAGTGTTAAGAAGTGCCTCTGATTACTCAGCAGACACACTACCCGTCTCATCACGAAATACGCTCCCACCCACTAGTTTACATGTACTGAAGGGGATCTATGAGTGGAAAGGAAAGTCTTATCAGCTGTACCACTACTCTTAGCCTAAGTGAGTGTGTATAGACTGGACAAGGGAGTAGCTGCATATGCTCCATGCAGAATAGGAAACAGTATGGGAAAGCGGAAGGCAAAGCTGACGCTTCTGCTAATGGAAATCACCAACCATTTTCTCCACTAGACCACAATGGACTGGATCTAGCACAGAGTTTGTATATAGGTCTGTGTTTACATTCNGAAGAGGGGAGTGAAATACCCTCACCAACCCCTACCTCTTGTGTCCAGAAACCTACCTTAACTTTCACACATGGAACTATTATCATTAGGAATCAAATCTGCATGGATACCACTGCATCCTCACCGCAATTTACATAGCCTACAATGCAGAGATTAGCCATACGAAATCCCAGAACTGGCCCACTATACGATATATTCAGCATAAAGGACTTTTTTTCTGGATATTGGAATTTCCAATGGTGACATCTTCCAATGATGTCACTTTTTAAGGAGCTTACACAAGCAGCATTCTTCATTTCAAATGGATCTCTAGATCTGTCTTCCCTTTTCTGTGCCGATTTCACTCTGAGCGTTGCCTCTTCTCCCGCACTTTACGTTGTCCTTAATGCTCTGTTGTCAGTCCAACCATGCAATGTTATCCTCATATAGAACCGGATCCAGATTCCCATGCACCCATCAGAAAAGGCAAGGGCCTAGCAGTTTACGCTTAAGCCATTCAACTGCTGACTGTACAAATTGGGCCAACCCTGCACCATTTACTTGATTCAAATGTTCACCACAGTCCCCTAGCTCAGCTGCTCAGCTTAGAAACTTAGGTGGGGGGGCAGGCTGAGAGGAAGGATTCCCAATAAAAGTCTGCGATGAACTGTAAATCAGGGTCCCGTCCATAGTGTGGTTTTCCGAAGTCTTCTGCTGCCCTTTCCTCACACAGTTTTATCATAATAAATAAAATAAAGCAAATGGAAGCATAATATATAAAATAAACCAAATGGAAGCATAATAAATAAAATAAAGCAAATGGAAGCATAATATATAAAAATAAACCAAATGGAAGCATAAGCATAATAAACAAGATTTCAATATTTATGTTTTTACTGCAGCATAGAAATGGGCTTCTGTTTAAAGTTGCCATTACACAGGTAAGTATAATCTATAAATGGTACAAACATGTGAATAGATTATCTTAGTGAATAAGTGTCTGACTGCTAGACTCATGACAATTTGTTTTTCAAACTATGTTTCAATAAATTGTTAGGGAAATTACTGGTGAGGGGGAAAAAAGAAAACTCTCCAGAAAAGTTTAGGGGTAAGTTTATGTTTCTGTATTGCTTCCTTGTTTGGAGTGGACAGTTATAAAGATTTCCCCAGATGAATCGGTAAGGTAATGGTGATTTTCAAATATAAAAATCACAACACATTTAGGGCATGGATGTGACATTTGGTTTCTCCCTTCCTAGAGAAACCAAAAGCCGGCAGTATGGGGATGGGGCGGAGGACAAGATTTATGCGAATACATTTGCACCTATGTATTCTATTGTGACATATTTGCTGTCTTTATTATGGATTTTGGCCATTTTCTTTCCATGCAGTNCTTTTTACTCTATGGACTGTGTGTAATTCCTTGTACTGTATTACCTTTCTGTTCACTGAAATGCATAGTAGTGAGTGGGAACTCATCCTTTATTGTACTGTTTGAACAGAACCAGAANCATGCATCCTCATACAGATCCTGGCTCTCAGCTACAGCAGTAAAACTTCATAATAAACTGCTGAGTCAGAACACGGAAAACTGTTTATATTTCGCATATTTTAGTGTGTGGGATAAGAACTTATTACACAAACTGTAATTATGGGCTAAGCGTCTGTTACTGACAGAGTTAATTGCTCTGACAGTAAGTATTGGGAGGCTGCTCCCTGTTATGTGATGCAGCTTACAAGAAGCTGCGTCCTGTATAGTGTTGGGAATTCCCCAGAAAAGGCCATGACTGACTCTTCCTGCAGTGCTGCACAAAGGCCTACCTCATAGAGACATCACACTTCCTGTATTACATCCAGCGCTCCATAGTTGTGGAAAGCTGGAGACTCTGTCATCCTCGGATAAGCTGGAGGAGGCGTCTGCTACCCCCTGACTCTGCATGAGTTAACAAAAAACAAACCTTTATTTGCACACTTGTGGCTAATAATTTATGTGGTTGTTGTTGTTCCTCTTGTAACACAGCCTGGAAGAGCTATGATTTCACAATACTTTCTTTTTTTTGTATTAAACTTACTATAGGAAAGTGTTATTAATAGAATTATAATAGAATATGTACTGAAAATTATCCCATTTATAAATCCACATTTTTCCCAGTTAAAATCCTTCTAATCTTTGTCTGTCAATATTAGAATACTTCAGAGTTGCTGACTTTTGGTTTCTCCATCCTGGGAGAAACCAGAAGATGGCAACATGGGGAATGTATAAAGGGCAGATTTATTTAAACCCTGAAATACTTACTTCTAAACAACGGAAGGTTTACTAAATGGCAGTCTGTTAAAACTGGTGCTTATTAGGCGCTAAATATGTCTATATTTAGAAATTATTATTTTTACAGGATAAGATTTTGAAATTGTTATCCTGATTTTTTCGATGTAAATTATACATCCAGTTGTTTGCAAACCTGGGCCTAAATTTACTAAACTGCAGAATTGGAAAAGTGGGGATGTTGCCTTTAGCAACCAATCAGATACAAGCTCACATTTTTCAACCTGTATAATAAAACTGAGGCCTTGAATCTGATTGGTTGCTATGGGCAACATCCTGCTTTTCCAATCCCTCATGATAGTAAATTTAGGCCCACCGGTTACAAGTAGGGCCACATTATCCACAGGGTGATCAGGGTGCTCTACATACTCTACAGGCTCTATACACAAAGTCGTTCTTTAGGGGNGCTTGCATAAAAAGGGGCAGAAATGGAGGCTCCTTAATCATGTTGTTTTTTCCTGAATATAAATTTGTGACTAAAGCGTTGCAAAAAGAAATGTCATGCTGAAATGTGTATATAATATAGACATTTGTGTCACATACATAAGTTTGTGTTTTGCATCGTCATGTATAATGTATTAAATATATAAAGATTACATTTTTCTAATATATTTAGAATGTTTTTTTGTTAGCGTAATTTCTTTAGCAACTTACAAATGATTGTTATACGTGATATGAGGCCCGTGTTGAATGTAGGTTACTCAGGGTGTTATCTTCACACACTGCAGTGTTTGGGTCACCTATCTCTGTGATTTATCTGATAATGACACCCAGGCTTCCTGTTTGTACACACCAATATAGCTTCATTGCTGTCATTTCATTTCGTCACGAGTAACGTTTGACCTCACACTGGTGTTATGTACTCTGCATATGGGTAATATAATGGTACAAGGACATCAGTACATTACAACACCACAGATGGAATAAGATAACACTGATAAAACATAATAGAATATTTGATCACGGTCAATAAAATGTTATTTTATTCCATTCCANTAATTCTAGTAATTTTGTTAATGCATCATTTAGTTCATTCCATGATTACTTTATAACACACCTCCTGCATCAGATGTTACATCTGCATTGGTGGTACTCTGAGGAATTCTGGAAATAGAAGATGCTGAAAGATGATAGAACAGATAAGAAAGATACAAATGCAAATACAAAAGATAAAATACTACCCCTCACCTCCAACAGAGGTCCATAATGGGGAAATATAGGGGCCGATGTGTTTTAGATGCGAAAAAGCCGATCATTTGCTTTTTCGCGTCTATTAAGGTACATGTTTCTCGCATATTTTTATATGCGGCTCAATGAGCCACGTGCTAAAAAGAGAGAGATTTTCTCCCTTACACTGTTTGCATAATGGGGAAAAACATTGCACCTTGAGAATTGAATCGGCCCTATAGAGGCCTACTATGGGAATAATTTATATATGTTTAAGGAGAAATGGAGAAATAAAGTGCTTTATTATAGCATTTACATGTAACTCTTTATTATTCTATCCCCATAATAGGGCTCTATATGCCCCATAAGCACTTTTTAAAACTGTTATTAATGTGAGCACAATTAAGAAACTATCAGCATTATTATGGGTGTTTTGTCTATACAATAATTGTCCCTGTAAAACAATTTTTTGTGATATTTGCAACACAATTTAGAAGAAATACAAAGCTTAATAATGGGACATATGTTCTGTATTCCCAATAATGAAACACTTTATTTCCTCCTAATTATGATTTAATTCTCGCCGTAAAAGGGCTTTATATGATATAGAGTCCTATAGGATGAGGAGAATGTAAATAGATGATGGAGGAGATACTGCAAAGCAGAGAATAAAGGAGTGTTGAATGATGAGAACTCTTATGATGCAAGAGAACATCACCTTTGGGAGCCATGTTACAATAACCACCTTGATGTCCCAGCCATTACTATGCTCTCCCTAGCTGTTTATGCAGCCTCTCACGGATGACTGTTATTATATATTCTCTTATGCATATCATATGCATGAATATATGCGAATAATATCTTGAGTGATATACAGTAACTGTATATAGATTAAATGGTGTGATATGTATTATATTTTATGTGCATAGCAAAATACCTGCATTTTAGGCACTCTGTGTTAGAGCATGTATAATTGTGATCTATTTGAATAGACGCAGCATACTTTATTTTACAATATTATTGTACAGATTATAACTGCATTACCAAAGAATTGAATCGTTTCAAAGTTTATCCAGTGTCANTCTTTTGCACACTGTATTTTCTGTGTATGGTTACTACATTTTCAATGTCAAGCCAATAAAAGATTTTAATAAAAAATGGTATGATATTATTTTCCTCTGGCTAGTCCAGTAAACAATAATATAATCCTAGAAAACCAGGGTTCTTGAGTATCAACCCATATTATCCAATGCCATGTCATGGATTTGTTAATTGATTTTCAACTTAATTATCAACTTAATTTTCAAAGAAATNAATAACAATATAATATAAATTGTATAGTAATTTAGAAAATAATGAAAAGAAAGGAACTTGTTTTGTGTCATAGGACGATAGTCTACATTCCACACCAGTGCTGTCAGNGGCGTATATACCCCTTGGCTGGGGTGGCACTTGCATGATAACATTGCTTGCTAAGTACATACATAAGTACATATTTAGGGGTGCCATTCATTTACTTTGAAAAGAGTGACTGGTTCCATAGATATACCCCTGTTTGCTAACCTTAAATATATAAAGAATAAGCTTGNTATTCCTCAGGTCAGGAAATCATGTTGTTTAGAGGTCTGCACAATAGCTGGAAAATCCACATTTCCTTAGTTATTATGGGGGAGTAGGACAGACACTACAAATTAATCCAAATACAGATGTATGNGATAGTGTATCTGTGACATATGATTAAATATCCATGATGTGTCTGATTCATACTATGTTCCTGGTAACTGTGGGGGTGACTGATAAAGTGACTGAGTAATATAAAGAGGAGAAGCAGCATTATGCCAANTCCTATCCCACTGGAGCATATACAGGATTAGAATTAACCATTTGGACAAGCAACACACTATTACTGATGATTTGTCTACCATACCTTTAATGGCAGTAATTGATCAAAGCTTTAGTCAGGTGGTCTGAAGTACAGAAATCTATTAGCATATATACACCAGATGCATANTGTAGAAGTCACATGAGGCCACTATTATTGAAGTTAATAATCATTTAGTGCTGGATCCAGACTGCAGAAAGCGCTTTATTTTCCGCATTCTGAGTTTGGATGTTGGCTGCAAAATGGAGTGTGCACTCCATTTTGCTAGCCCATACATAAATTGAATAACCTACGTAATTTACGCAGGAGGTGCCAGGACATGTGCATACGCAAGGTTCGGACTGGGGCAGGGGGAGGGATGCCCCTTACATACAGTCTCGCACGGCCTTGCATTTAAGCAAAAGCAGTGCTGAAGATTTAAGGTAGGGTCCTGGCAGCAGATTCCCCTCCATATGGGGATAGTGGTCTGCCCACCATAGGGAGGGGAATCCACTTAAGATCTCTTAGAAATCACCAGTCAGTTCATCAGACACTGATTTTGCTGGATCCGGCCCTTGGTGCCAGGGCCATAGGGGTGTGCGACCAGTGCCATCCCACCGGGCGCAGCCCAATTATCAGCAAGGCTGCACCCAGCCCCCTGTCATGGCTGAGACTGACCACTACAGGAGACGAGCGCGCCAGGAAGTGGTCTGGCTGTTTCCTAGCAGAAAAAATGCAAAGGGGTCAATGACAGCGCTTCTCTGCNTTAATATAATATATATAGCCACGACCCCATGGTAAGTTGACCATGCCCTGAGAAGGTGGGGGCACCAGTTTCCTCTTTTGCACCAGNGTCCACTTAGTGCATATTGAACTTGCCAAGTAGACGCCTTGAAGAATAGGTGAGCACTAGCGATATTTATTCATCTACAAGTAATGTCATTGACATCTAGACATGCCAACTAATGATGAATAAATAAAAGACTGCAGATAATAATGACAACAACAATTATAAGGAACACTTAGTAAGGAGGTAAAGATTTCATTAGTACATATTGGTGCCTCCTTTGAAATNGGTTATGNGAGGAGTTGAATGTTGCNTCCTAAGTACAGTACACTATAATTTAAATNAGATAAATGTGTAAGTTTAATAGTTTTTCAGTTATGTGTCAGTCTGTAGTAAGAAGTCTCAGTCATTTGTTTTATGGCAGATAAAATATTTTTAATGAGGAGATAAGGTTAAAGTTCATCCTTTTATATTTTTTTATATCTAAAATGTTTTTGAAAATGTAACACTGAATGAAACATTATTACGACATTATGTTATGGAATCTCTTCGTTGTGCTATAAAATTTTATAAAATAACTGTTCAAGTCCAAAGAAAGTGCATAATAGCAATACAGGAAATATGGTGACGTCTGTTTGTGTGGTTAGCATGTGACAGTTACTTGAATTCAGTGCAGCTGTATAGTCCATCACTTCTGAACTGTTTATTACCAGTAAACAATGGTCACTAACTGATTCCAGCCCAGCTTAGTTTCCAGCACTGTGTAGCCTGGACAGCTCCTAGGCCAGTGTGTACAAAATATTGGGCAAGTAGGTTTTGCATATATATATATATATATATATATATACATACATACACACTATGTGCGTGTGTATATGTGTAATCTTTGTTGTGTGTTATTAGAATCTAAGTAAATCTTGAGTTTAACACATTTAATTCTTAGATTACACAGAAATAAAGTATGTTTTATATATATATATATATATATATATATATATATACATACATACACACTATGTGCGTGTGTATATGTGTAATCTTTGTTGTGTGTTATTAGAATCTAAGTAAATCTTGAGTTTAACACATTTAATTCTTAGATTACACAGAAATAAAGTATGTTTTATATATATATATATATATATATATATATATATATATATATATATATATATATATATATATATATATATATGACCCCATCATATTATGTAGAGCTTCACAAATGCAACAGTCCCTGGCCAAATGGAGCAACTTACAGTGTACACCCAGAATGTTTTTATTTTAGATATGTTTTATGTTATTTTAGACATATAATTTAATTTACACTAAGACTAAAACTTAAAATACACGTACTTTCAAGATAATGTATTTGCAAGAGTCATTTACTTTTAAGTAAAAGTGTCAAACAAGCTTCTCCCTTGTTGGAGCTAATAGTGACTGGCAGGTTCAAGATGTTCTTAACTGACAAACTGCCCACCCGCCATCACATTAATATCGCTGTTAGTATCGCTGGCTGACACATCACTGGTCTGGCTACTGGCAATTCTTATGGGGCACACCTTATACCTCCATGGACAACACCACTGACCCCAAGCCCCAGACAGGCGGTTTCCTCTTTTAAATTTGAGGTGTGAATCTTTACTCCTTACATGAATTACATGAATCTTACTGCTTACACATTGTTGCCTATTGCAATGTATCTTAATATTATAATAATAATAATAAGAAGAAGAATATATAATAATATAATAAAATATTTATGTTATTTATTGCCTGTTTCTTATTTGTGCATACATTAAAGTATTGTCTTATCATCTAATTCAATATCTTCTGTGTTTTTCATATCACTAAAATATTTTTTGTAAATAAAGATATAAAATTTNTTGGACTCGACGGTTTTGACTGGTATAAGATTTTATATTAATGTATTCCATATGGTAATATGTTAATTTTTAATGTGGAAATTAATATTTAATAAAGGGTTCATTGTACCGTTGTAATGAGAAAACAAAAATAAGAATTTAAAACAATATATTATACCGTAAAAATATGATAATATTTATATATGTAATCCAGTTTAAGGAAAATATAGAAGTTCCANCTTTCCAAGGAATGTGCTGTAGAATTAAAAATGTATGTATGTGAAATGGTAAACATAGTTAATCAAAAGGATCATATTTTCATAGAAATAGACTGTAAAATATTGATATTATCTTGGTGAGTGGTATCTGGTTAAACTCTAAATATACTGCTAGATGAAAATGACGGCTCTAATGTACAGTTTACACAAACTGGAAAGGAATGAAGAAAATCTGTGTAATGTGCTTAGCACTGATACACTTGACTGACCTGTAATGCATTGAGCCTCGGTTGTAGTTCATCTGATTTTTGCACTGAACTGTGCTCTGTGTATGTTGTACCATGGCATTTCTCAAGATGNACATTCACAAAAAGCATTTTTTTGCCTCAGGTGTATCTCATTCAGTTTACATGACAATACCTAATAAATAGCTTNTTGAGAGCAGTGAATGCAAAATAAGCATTGTTATTACAATATTTAATACTCAAATATTATAAATACTTGTGTTTCAATTGCTGGGGTAGACAGTGTGAATGCATTGCTTCTGCTTGCCTGTTATGTGGCCATCACCAAANTATTGAACATATTCCAAAGCCACACTTCTGTTTGTATCAGAAGTTTGTATATAATCAGTCTTCAAACACCTATCATTCTGGGGGTTTCATAAAAACATGATGCATTCTTTATATATAATGGCCACAAGATTTGCAAAAATGCTGTCTGACAAAACAGCCTTTTAGCGCTCATCACCAGCAGAATACGAGCAGTAATAAATAGCTTCTGTTGCCAGAATGCTGCAAACCTTAAATAGAACATATTAGGCATGTTCCTTGTTTAAAACATTCTAAACANCACTTTAAATTCATACCCTCCAAATGTACCTATTTAGCTAGTACAGTACCAGGCTTTGATGATCTATACCTGCTAAAATGGTTTGCGCNGACTGTANCGGNAATGGCAAACCCCGACCCTTTTGTGCACACCCCCAAGTGCACTGGTTCTAATGAATATATGTTGGAGGGTATGTAAATTATCATTAGTCTCAGTGGGGGTACGGTAGCAATCACTGTCCCTCTCTTAAAACTAAAAGGGCTCTATATGGCCTCATAGAAGGGCTTATTATGCTTTAATATGCCCTCAGAATAGGTTTTTGGAAGCATATTAAGCACTATGGAGGTCTGTGTACCCAATAATCCACTCTAATAATAATTTATTGTTAACCTGTGGCATCAACTACTCTCTGATTGGCTGTAAAACAGACACTAGAGGGAAAGAGGTATTGGATCCTCTCTGCAGCTATAAAGAGGCTTCTTCTGCGCCTCATTCTCCTTACTCTTGGTGCGGTGGCACAGGTCGCACACCCCTTGTTACANGGCCTTCCATCCAAGTGGGAAAGTGGAGAAATGAAAGGAAAGGGAGGAGGAAAGAAGGAGAAAAGAGTCACTTGACTGAATCAATAAGTATGTAATATTTATATACATACATATATTTATATATGTAAAACATATATTAATATATGTAGNATGCATGTCATATATTCCATTTTATACACAATACATAACTTCTCCAGTACAACAGAGAAGGAAGGAGTACACAAATGGCACCAGTTTAGGGCAATCAAACAGGTAACTGCAGACGTCATGTGAAGGATCATCTTGTTCTGTGGTTTAGTAGCTGANGGAAGTCCCAGGAGGAGGAGAAAGTATTGTGCAAGGAAAGGTATATCAGTTTGAAGGAGAGTGGAAAGAAAATCTCGGACCTCTCTCCAAAGTACTTTGATCCTAGGGCACTCACAACAACTATGGAGGTAGGAGACCACTCCTCCAGCAGAGTCGGGGGTATTGGTAGAAAATCTAGCAATCCTTGTCAGTACAGCACGTTTTATATCTATTAACAAAAATATATTAAAATTAACAAACATAGCATCACATCTTTGTGTTATAAATGTATAGCTTAATCTATTTTTCATGTACTCATAACAAGAAAGATGCAATGGAGATGATATGATATGAGGTAGCTACAACTTGTTATTATTTATATAACACTAGCATGTTACACATACATGTTCACCTATTAAGTGTCTAATCATAAGAGAATTTACAGCCAGAATGGCCCCACACATAATCAGCGTAACCATCCAGTAAAATGTTTTTGGGTTGTGGAAGGCAACTGGTAAACAAATTGTGAAATGCTGGAAGGACATACAAGCGACATACAAGCACCACACAGATAGCTCCCTGGCTAGGAAATGAGCTCATTGCTTGTATGCATTACTCATAAGCTCATGACTGATAAATAAGGCGTAAGTAAGTCAATAGTAACTAATGTCTGCATCTGGTCCACAGTATAGAGGTGGAAAGCCTTTTACCTAACCGTATCACATTTCAATTCCGCACAGAGTTCATCGTAACAACTCAAAAAAAGAGTTTTTGCTTTTTCCAGTATTTGCGCAGAATTGAATTGGGCCCTTTGAATGGAATATAACATCTAAAAGTTATAAGAACACATTGTTGTTTCAGTGATGTTTGGTTAAGCCCCAGGTTAAATCTGCACCATGAAAGACATACTAATTATACAAAGCAATTTAGTCTTGTACATGTCAGCATTTATGGACACCATTGACCCTATGATGCCATGTTTGTCTTTGTAGAGAATATAAAGATGACACACTGTACACTTATGGTACTGTCATATGCGTACATACAGGGTGTGCCAGTCTTGCCCAGGCACACCTTAATGTGGGACACCAACACTATAATAATAATAACAATGAATAAAATGGGCAGAGCCATAATATAAACTGGGGAAATCCTTTTCCCTATAATATAACCTGGCACCCCTGGTGGTTGTAGATATGTAAGATTTCCCAGGAGCACACTCTGTGCATGCCAAAGAGTACTGTGCAGTTNAGTGACTTGAGAAGTGACATTTAGCTTGTTTTGATAGGCGTGGAGCAGAAGGCCCAATGGATTACTGTGTTCACATGGTAAAGAGACTGATTATATAATCACTTTTGTATTAATCTAGTTTTATGCAAATAAATTGTCTTGCACTGTGAATGCAGGAAAAAGAATACTTGTTATATTGAGTCACCTAAAGAGTCACCTTTTACTCATCTGTGAGTCAGTGTTTTCTGTAAAATCAGGCTTTGCACTCCGTGGCCTTTTCTATCGTTTGCTTTTATCTGATTTCTGTGAGTTGAAATGAATGTGTTATTACATTTTCACTTATTCATTTCTACATGGTTCTTCATTATTTAGTCTACTGCACTGGATTAAAAAAAATAAATGAATATGTATATGTAAATGAATGTATATGAAGATATACATCGTACAAGCCCTTAAAGAAGGATGTATCTAAATGAACAAATCTAGATGCACTTGGCATCCGCCTTGGTTGNCAAGCACGTAATCCAGCCCTAGATAGAAGGACTATTGTACAAAATAATGAAATCAGAGACACTAAGTAAAGAATACATGCATGGTGGGACTGATTTTAGGGACCTGTGGGAGACAGGTTTTGATATTACAGAGCCATTACACTGAGAAGCACTTAGGGTGCAGATAGTGAGAAATATTGTTTTTAAGAGCGTAGATGGGAAAAAAGGGTTTCCTGGTTAACTCTACCACAATATTTCCCCCTCCTCTTCTACACCCTATAACCTCAAGCTTAAAAAAAATACAAGACAAGAAGACTGAATGAGCTATGTATATCTCCTACTTATTGACATACAAAGAACAGGTAAATATCTGACCAGGGTTTTCTATCGCTATTGGATTGTTATATGTTCACCACATTCTGCACCAAATTCTAATCCACATAACCACATACATCTCAAACAGGTTAAACAAAGCCAGTATGAAGNTTAATTATATGTAATGCTAGTAATCTTGCCTATCATAAACAATAAAGGACATAATAATAAGTTACTATAAGAGGTGAGTTATTGCAATTATTGAGTAATTGCTAATGAGCACTAACATACTGACATCAGAACTTAATTATAAGCAATGATATAATAACTTTTACCCAGTGATTTATACCTTCATCATTTACAGACATTTATTCACATATTATTACAGGTGTAATATTGTACCAATTATTTAATTATTGTATTCCACCAGTACATTTTAATGATAACTTGTTACGCTGGCTGATGTATGATACTGTTATTTTAAAATTACTGTGTGAGTATGGGATGGTATACCCCACTAACCTACTACTTTATACACTTGCATTCCCTTTTCCTATGTATGGGAACTGTACATTATTATCTTATTAGTATGTCTCTTTAGACTAAAAGATTGCACAGTTATTCCTCCACGTTAGAAATCTTTGGTGTGTATTAAAGTGACAACGCACAAATATCAAGGAATGTATTGAATAGAGAGGTGAACGAACATCCATTTCAACCTGTATGTAACCTGTATGGACCTTTTACTGTGTCCATCCCTGTGATATGTGGATGGCGTCTGACATTAATATTATCTTTATTATCATTACNGCTATGTAGACAGAATTTGGCAGAACATTAGTTTTTGTCTCCTTTACCCATCTAAACCAATAATGTTGTGAATTTTTCTTATTTACAGTTATACTGCATATGGTTCACCACCTTGAGCGACCCTATTCCAACACGGCTTTTCACAACTTNTATGCACTGAATAAAGTGGAAAGAATGTCCCCCAATGCAGTGAAATCTCTGAAGAAAGACACTACGAATTCCAAAAGTCGAAAGCTGAGTATTTTCCCAATCTCATCCCTTATCCTAATCCTCACCTCTCCTTTCTCCGATCTTACCCCTGCCCACTGTCTAACCCTTATCTTTCCCTTCCATGCTCTATCCCCTCACCTTTCCTATTGCAGGAGATCTTTAGGGAACTATTAGGAACAGCCACAGAGCTTTGGAAGCAGAACNTTTGGCAGCTGTCAAGGTATTGAATGGTATTATGCCAAAATATAGATATGTTGGAATACCCCTCAATTCATGAAAACATTTTTCTAAATAGTCACTATTAGAAATACATACAGTCAACATTTAGCTGTCACTGTATGTAAAATTTTAAAGCGGCGAATTCATGACATTATCCTGTATGTAATCATTGTCACAGGACTGTTTAACACAACTGTATATATTTATCTATATTTATCTATAGAACCAACACATTATGTACTGTTTTACAAATATCAATTCATATTTTACATGCTTTGGATTAATTCATATTTTAGTACAATCTCTCCTTACTGACATTTAATAACACTCTGATCTTGTTTCCCCTTTAGAGAAGAAGTTTTGTAAATATCAGTGTTCCATTGCAGCAATGGCTGAAAATAGCAGAATGTACTGAAATGTAATGTTATGTAAAAAGAATCATATATTTCCTACCACGCAGACCCACACCACANGGTTAAGACATTTATTATTAAGTGTAATAGATATTGTGTGTTTACCACTGNCAGAGCTGCAGCAATCAGCAGTGTAATCACGAGATCAAGCCACACACTGCGATAAATAAATATATTAATAAAATAAATAAATGAAGGGTATAAATATCTGTCACAATGCATTTTAATTATTATAGCAGTGGACTAATTATACAGATCCCCTATTAATCTCCTCCTGAANGTTGTGCCCCCCTCCTCAGAGATGGAATCTATCAGATCTTTGGATTAAGCAGATTGCTCAGAAAAGGTCTAAATCTACTATCCTTTGAAGACAGCTGACAAGAAATGTGTGACAAGAAATCTCATTCTTATTATATTCCTTGTTACATTGCATACAGTTAAAACAACATTACGTTATTTTTATAACCTTTGTAATCTATTTTACCAAAGTATATAATATGTATTGCTGGATTGCCATCTTTTGGTTTCTCCCTTCTGTAAGAAACCAAATGCTGGCAGCTTGGGGNTGGGGCTTCGGGCATAATTTATTTCCCTGAATGGGAAACTCCTGCATTTACTATGGATGGGTTAACACCCATTCTTTGTAACAATTGGGACTGGAGGCCATGATTTTC
>JABWIB010008964.1:0-14854 GCA_016617825.1 Platyplectrum ornatum | reverse complement strand
TCATGAGTGTAAGTCATGAGAGTGAAAAGCTGAATCCAGCCCTATCTATCTATCTATCTATCTATCTAAACATACACACACACACACACACACACACACACACACACACACACAGACTGTATATATACAGTTTGCATATATTAACAAGTGTGAGTGTACATACATATACATATACATATAGTTATGTTTACAGGAAAGAATCATAACAAAGCAACAAAAGGTTCTAACCTTTCTTCTGGTCTGCTTTCCATTGTCATGTCATCCCACTGCAAAGTACAGGATTCTCTATTCTCAAGGTCTTCTTCATGCACATTGCAGTTAAGGACAGTAAAATTAACAGATGACTTAGTGTTCGAATCCATTTGTATCATTGGGAAATCCATTGCTCTTGAAGCATATGCACAGTGCAGCTGGATGGAAACACTCACAATGCTAAGTTACGTATTACATACTCACTGTTTCGCAGTACAGTTTAGATTACATCTATTTAAATAACACGGTATATCTATTTTTAATCACACGGAATGCAATTTATGCATGATCATGATGACTGAAATGTCTGGCAAAGTAAAACATCCTCAGTTTTTTTTATTCAAATGTCTGATTGACAGATTACTATTCACACTGTTTACAGTTTATTCAATTAAAAGTTAAATAAAGATGTGTCTTGATGTCATATATATTTTGTCCCACTAGATTTACTGCATTAAACATGACACGTACAACATCTCTGGTCAACAGAAGACACTGCTTTCATGGTTACTAAGGTAAGCAGGTTATTAAAAGTGAGGTCATGGAAATATGAATACAGCAGCCTAGAAATGAATAAACAGATATTAACAGACAGTTTATAAGTTAATGATTACTGTATATTCTATACAGTTAGCAGCAGTAAATATTCAAAACTGCAAAAGTTTCTGTGTTCAAGACTTTCTGAATTTCAAACTTCTTGGACAATGAATAATCAAAAAATATATATCTATAACAGCACAACATAAATATAAATACAACCTAAATACATGTCGCTAACACAGCTATTAAAGTTTGAATGTCAAGGTTATTGAGGTAATGAGGTCACATACCAAAGTGTAAGTTACAAAAAGCAGCACAAAACATAATGAGGGCTAATTAGTTCAGTGTTCATAAGCAAAATGTGCAATTACCCTCTATTACCGTAGCTTGTAAGCATGAATAACTTTACTCTATGGGTCCTGCACATTTTTTTTCATCTGAAGAGTCTGCCATCTTCTTCTGTTTTATACAATATCATGCTGTTAAGCCTACAAGCGTTTGTAATTGAAAAAGTCAAAACAGATCTGAGAGGGATGGGATAATAATGAAAAATTTTATATAAAACAAAAATATTTTCATTATCATCATTGTCATATATAAAATCTAATCTTTTAATTACTTTTCCACTATGCATTTTTCCAACAATTATATTTCTCTCTTAAACTGTCTTACAGTACAGTTATTGTTAGTTTATGGGATAAAGTGTATTCTGAAATCCTTATTGATCTCATTTACAAGTTTCTGATAAACCTTTTACTTGGGCATCAGTGATTGATAGGTTCTTAATTGTATGGAAGCATCTTAGATGATCGTCAATTGCAATTAGAATATGACAGACAAATATTTATCACTAACTGTACCCGGCATTTTATGGGTTTGATTTGAAAATAAGTGCCACTTCCTTCTTGTCCTGCCCTTTTAAGGGCCACAAATCAGGATAGTCCCATCTAAATTGGGATGTGATGTCCTCCAAATCCATCCAGTGGAAGGCCCATACCAGGTTCCCTGTGTCAAAGTTCTGTCCAACGTACACCAACCAAAAAACCATGAGGGACCCTAACCCGTTACACTAAACTTGGGCTTAAAGTTCATTGGGACTATCATAAGCTTAGCGACCCTGAAAACTATGATTTTGGCACTGTTGGCCATTTTGGACATTTTTGACACTAATATTGGTTGTTTTCAACTATTTTACATGTTACCCTCTTCACAATCTCACCTCTAGGGATGTCTTACCCCTACAGTATTTTTGCCCATGGCTTCACCTGCAACTAATCTTTGGTCATTGGGACTATCATCAATCAGCTTAGTGACCCAAAAAACTTTGGATTTGACTTTAATGTCGGCCATTTTGGACATTTTATTTTCACCCCTTCTGACCCCATCCCCCATGCTGATCTTGAACTTGATTTAACTGAAACTTAAATGGCATAAGGAGTGTCACTATTCATGTCAACGACCCCTAAAACTATAGATTCAACCTTAATATAGGTAATTTTTTATTTTTTTTTTATATCAAATGCCCACCCTTAGGGGTGCTTAAGATGTCTTTACCCCACAGTATTTGTTCTCAGATTGTAAGTCATATGTGTACCAAGTTTGGTGTAAATTGCTCCAGACATTTACATGCAGACTTCTGAGCGTTCTGTGACAATTGATCAAACGGTATCTCAGTCTTATGGGCACACTGGCCATGTGGTAAGCATAAATTATGGATCTGACACAATTTTTTGTGTGTTGGGGCTTTCTTTTCCCCACAGTATTTTTTCCAGATTGTTAATCAGATTAATCAAGTTTGGTGTAAATTGCTCCAGACATTTACATGCAGACTTCTGAGCGTTCTGTGACAATTGATCAAACGGTATCTCAGTCTTATGGGCACACTGGCCATGTGGTAAGCATAAATTATGGATCTGACACAATTTTTTGTGTGTTGGGGCTTTCTTTTCCCCACAGTATTTTTTCCAGATTGTTAATCAGATTAATCAAGTTTGGTGTAAATTGCTCCAGACATTTACATGCAGACTTCTGAGCGTTCTGTGACAATTGATCAAACGGTATCTCAGTCTTATGGGCACACTGGCCATGTGGTAAGCATAAATTATGGATCTGACACAATTTTTTGTGTGTTGGGGCTTTCTTTTCCCCACAGTATTTTTTCCAGATTGTTAATCAGATTAATCAAGTTTGGTGTAAATTGCTCCAGACATTTACATGCAGACTTCTGAGCGTTCTGTGACAATTGATCAAACGGTATCTCAGTCTTATGGGCACACTGGCCATGTGGTAAGCATAAATTATGGATCTGACACAATTTTTTGTGTGTTGGGGCTTTCTTTTCCCCACAGTATTTTTTCCAGATTGTTAATCAGATTAATCAAGTTTGGTGTAAATTGCTCCAGACATTTACATGCAGACTTCTGAGCGTTCTGTGACAATTGATCAAACGGTATCTCAGTCTTATGGGCACACTGGCCATGTGGTAAGCATAAATTATGGATCTGACACAATTTTTTGTGTGTTGGGGCTTTCTTTTCCCCACAGTATTTTTTCCAGATTGTTAATCAGATTAATCAAGTTTGGTGTAAATTGCTCCAGACATTTACATGCAGACTTCTGAGCGTTCTGTGACAATTGATCAAACGGTATCTCAGTCTTATGGGCACACTGGCCATGTGGTAAGCATAAATTATGGATCTGACACAATTTTTTGTGTGTTGGGGCTTTCTTTTCCCCACAGTATTTTTTCCAGATTGTTAATCAGATTAATCAAGTTTGGTGTAAATTGCTCCAGACATTTACATGCAGACTTCTGAGCGTTCTGTGACAATTGATCAAACGGTATCTCAGTCTTATGGGCACACTGGCCATGTGGTAAGCATAAATTATGGATCTGACACAATTTTTTGTGTGTTGGGGCTTTCTTTTCCCCACAGTATTTTTTCCAGATTGTTAATCAGATTAATCAAGTTTGGTGTAAATTGCTCCAGACATTTACATGCAGACTTCTGAGCGTTCTGTGACAATTGATCAAACGGTATCTCAGTCTTATGGGCACACTGGCCATGTGGTAAGCATAAATTATGGATCTGACACAATTTTTTGTGTGTTGGGGCTTTCTTTTCCCCACAGTATTTTTTCCAGATTGTTAATCAGATTAATCAAGTTTGGTGTAAATTGCTCCAGGCATTCCAACCATTCTGATGGAACATAAACACATGTTCCATTATACAATTAACTAAAAGCGATAATTTTTTTCCCTTTTCTCTTTCTCTATACTTGATTACTCTCCTCTTAATGGTTCTAATAGTATTTTCTATGACCTAGATTTGCAGATGCATACTAATGAATGGATTATGTCTGGATTGGAGGATTGGTCTGGATGCATTTAAAAATCTGCAAAAACAAAATGTACCAGCAGACTCTTCCAGTGACCAAGTGTTCAGCAAATGCGTGTTGGGATTCGGAGCTAACCGAAAGTGCACAGCTTTCTTCTTCAGATCAGCAATTTTCTCGCAAGTGATTCTAATGAAGCGGATCTCCTAAAATTGCTGACCGATGACCGATGGACAATGGATTCAAGTAGATTTAGAGTAGGGTAAGATACAGACCTGGAATGGGTGAAAAATGTCAACAGGTCAGTGTGAGTTGTCAGTTCAACTATAAGAATAGATATTACAATTTTCTTTTCTACTGCTGTTTACAATTGTCCTACTGTTGTCTGTTGATATAAGAAGTTCTCTTTCCTTTTATGGAAGCGAATAATAAACATTGGTATATAAATAGTATTTTTTAAGGAGTTTCTGGATTGCAATTTATGCTTTACTTGATGGGGTAGAAGTCTTATACTTTTTAAATCTATTATATATATATTTATATTTGAACAATTTACTACATGTTTTGATATCCTACACACGTGAGAATTTGATTTAAAATAAAGCTGCATATTAACTAAAAAGTTTAATAGTAGGCAATGTTGATGAAAGTCCAATAGCTTTTGTTTTAAGTTTTGTTCAAATTTTTAAACATGGTTGCCAACTATCCCTGAATATCAGGGAGAGTCCCTGAAAAGTAGGTGGGAGACTCCCTGACTCCCTGAAGTGTTAGGCAATCTCCCTGATACTGATTCAGTTCAAGAAAACATTGTGTTATGATATATAGAAATCATAATTTGTCCCATTCCTATAAAGATAAAGAAGTCAGTGCATCCTATTTACAACTTTCACAATAAATATATTGATTTACTGACAATTTAACAAACAATAAATTACCGATGTCGCCATTTTTATTGTGTAATAGATATCATGGCTGAGCTAGACACACCCATGGGTGGAGCTATTGACATGACACACTCCTTTGGTGGCCCATGTTACACCCCTTTTGTGCAGCCCCTATCACAATCTCCCTGATATCCATTTGCAAAAGTTGGCAACCCTGGTTTTAAACTTTGTTTTATTGCACTCGTATACACCAAGAACTCTCTTGGGTCAAGATCTCTGAACTTCATACACCTCTTCTGATCAAGGCCTTCCATTAGAAGTTCAAGCCTCATAAGGGTGTCCAAAGATCACTTTTTGGAGAGTTTGTTCGGTACTGTCGCAATCCCTGTGCTGCACTTTATATTGTTACTTTTACCTTCCCTGTACTCCCTGGTGTTCAATGTCTTTGAAGGCAACTACCTTCTCTTAGATGCAGCATATTTGCCCTGCTGGATTCTCTCTTAGTTGCCTAATTAAACCCCTCACTTTCAGCTTTCCCTTGTTAGAGCTACAGATTCAATACCTTTCTTGCTCCTTGTATGCTGGCTGTGTTCTGTTCATCAGCTCCAGTCTTTCTCTTCATTTGTAATTTTGCATCCTGGTTCCTGTACTATTGTCTGATCCACTGTATCATCCTTCTGTGTGGTTACTGCTTCCTGCCTCCAGTCTGCACTGCATCTGCTGTATTCCATGGATCCTGTCCCATCTCCATGTCAGTGCATCAGTTCAAAGTGCTGTGACCTGTCACTTGGCCATTCTCAAGTCCATGCCCACCATCAGGAGCTCTGACGACCATCTGTCTTTTTAGAATCCACACCTTTGTTGTTGGGCTTTGGATACAACAATGATATATGCTATGCCATGCAACTTCACAAATTTCACAAAAGGACAACCATATAGCACCCACACAATTGTTCTGTACCACCCAACAAAGTCAAAGTGGTACAGAACTGCTTAATCAGGTTCATGACAAGCAGTGTCTCCTGTGAATTCAAGAGACCCTGGAACCTGCAATCTCTGATGGACAGGCTAACATCAGTCATCACCAGGATCCATTTCCTTGTCTTCCTTTGAAGATACTCCATCTGTTCACAAATAAAACTATATTAATGGCCCAGAACTGGTAGTGGGCTTCACAAACTACAAAGTGCAATATACACTGTACAGAATATGGAAGTAAGCCTTTTTTATGCCTGTGATACCTGACTTTAGTGACTGCATTTTGATGCCTGAACTTGACCTAACTTGTTGTTTGCAAATATAACAATATGGCAGTATGACATATTTCCTAACCAGATGATTGGAGTAAAATCTCCAGAGATAAAATACTTTTGTTCCTTTTGCTGGCTGTGTAGTGGGAGAGCTGGTGCTACTATTGTGGTACCAGCTCACCATCGGTGCATATAGCGCTATGTGAGCCAAGGCGGGAGTGCAGCTGCAGAGCCTTATGGCTTCTCCACTCCCCAGGTCCCCCTTGTGATGGACCTTTCCTCTGGTTGTCTAGGAGGAGGTCTGGACTCATTTTTTTCTGGATTCTTCCTGGATAAGTGGCCTGGTGGATGATGCTTTCCAATATGGATGCTCCCATTGTCATCTTTTCTAAATCCACAGCCTTGCCTATCTCTGATTCGGCAGCTCTTAGGGATAATACTGACAGGAGATGCAATAATCTCCTTGTCACGTCCACAATCTCNCCTGAGACTTTGTGACGTATAGATGATGCAAGGGGTTTATACCAGCAGTCACCCAGTCTGTTATATACTGATTTACTTCTTGTTTACCTAACCTAAAACTTATATCGGTATCTGCCACCGTCAGGGTTTATTTGGACAGTGCACACATTATCTCTGGAGGCCTTCGGTTCCACCCTTAAACTAAACCAACACAGTTATCTGGTACCAGAGTTATTATAAACTCAATAAAACCTCTCCAGTTATAACTATGTAACGTTTATAAAGAGTTATTTGGCATGTGAGTCTATAAGAACAGAGACAGGAACTTATTAATTCATATTTAATATGAAAAATGCTTAAAAAATAAATGCTTAATTCAAAAATGATAACACAAAAACATGTAAGCAGTTATAAAAATAAAAGAAGAAATACAGAAGTCTTACACTTAAACCTCTGTGGCCTGGAACTGGCAGAATATTTCAGGTCAAATCCTTCTCTCTAAGAAGATCCCACAAAATGACAACCTCCTTCTCTCAAAGCCCATTCTTGTCCCCCATACCAACCATACCCCTCTTCCCCAATGATGCACTCAGCCATGGAAGTGGAAGTGTTTGATCCTAGTTCCATACAGACCTTACGGTATACAAACATGTTTCATCAGCTTTCATGTCATAAAACCATAAAAGGAAACCAGGCCCAGTCACACAAAGGTGAGTTCATATTTATAATATACATTTTTTATACACATGTAATCCAACCTATATCACAACACTCCAGAAGATGGTTTATTCTGTGCGAGCAGTCACCCTTAGACCCATTTTTGGCATAGCGTGGGTGGCTAAGGCCATGGAATTCTGGTCTGACATTGTCCTTTAAAGTATTCAGCCTGCAGGTTCAAGGAATGATGTGATGCTTTTAGAGCTTCTGCAGAAGGTCACTGTTCCCGCTGGTGCAGAGAACAAAAGGTTTTTATTCAAACATTTTTAGAATAGGCAGTTCCCTTCACCCTATCCTGAATGTCAGGGAATTAAATTGCAGACTTCAGGTTCCGAGTTTCAAGCTGGAATCCCTCAGCCCCGTATTCAGTAACATGGAGGCAGAAGAATATCTGGCCTCCAAAGACATTCAGGATGACTACTTACACATCCCACGATCTTCATTTTCAATTTTGGGCTCTTCCATTTGGGTTGACCACAGCACCCCAGATTTTTACAAAAATCATGGGGGTCATGGTAAGCAATCTCAGAGTTCAGAGAGTCAACGTCATTAAATTCCTGGAAGATTTGTTGTTGAAGGCCCGGACCCAGACAGAATTGCAGGATCACCTACACCTTACGACTTTTTTCAGTCTCATGTGTGGATGCTCCTACTCAAGACAAGATTTCTTCACTTCAAAAGTTAGTAAGATGCATTCATTACAAAATACCTCTATGTTCAAGGCAATTCCATTTCCCAGATTTCGGTCCAGAATTTTCCAGTGGAATATGGAATGGACGGTGAAATGGCAATTTCTCCACTCTCAGGTCTCAGATTATTCGCCTTTGCAGGGACCATTTATCTGTAGGCCGTCTCATTGCAATACTTTTCACTATGGACACCAATTTAATCATTTGGGGAGCTGTAACTCTCCATCTTCGCCCTCTGGTCTCCAGTGGAATCTCGCCTCTCAATCAGTGTGTTGGAGTTAGTGGTCTAGTATCTGCTCAGAAATTCCTGGCAGGCCATCCCCTCTGTATCGAGTTGGACATGCCACAGCGGTGGCTTACATAAGCAATGTGAGATGTGAGAAACAGTTTGGATCTTCAGTTGGGCAGAGAGGTTTGTTCTGGCTCTCACGGCACATTCCAGTCCAGAATTGGGAGACAGACTTTCTCAGCAGATGATCCATCGCTCCAGGGTAGTGGTCCCTGATTTTCCTCCCAGTCCCAAGATCAGTCTCCTAGTACAGCAATTTGGCATATGCGTTTCCTCCAATCGCCATGCTGCCCAGGTTTCTAAAGAAGGTTAAATTGTGTTAGGAAACCCAGGGGAGACACAAGCAGGGTGAAGACAGGTTTATTACGAACAGGTATTAGCAGAATAAACTATAACAGAAACCAACACAAAAAGGGACATACAAAATAATCAATAAGGAGCAGAAGGCTGCAGAGAGACAAGGACTGAGAGCAGAAGGCTGAGGCTGCAGAGAGACAAGGATTGAGAGCAGAAGGCTGAGGCTGTAGAGAGACCCATACCTGTGTCTGGGAGGAACAGAATATATGGCCAGACCACAGGTGAAGGGAATAATGAACCCAGCCAGTGATTAGGGGAGAGTTCAACAGTGACCTCTAGGGGCAGGTCTTAGTGATGGCAGCTAAGAACCCAGGTCTGTAAATGCCCCTAGAGGTGGGACAGAAAATTTCAGTCCAGGGACATAACAAATTGTAGAGCATCCCAGTCATTCTGGTAGCTCCGAATTGGCCTGGTCTTCGTACGCGGACAACTTGAGTCTGGCTGTGGGCCTCCGGTTGCATCTTTACCCGCTGACTCGATCTCCTCTGCCAAGGTCTGTTCCTTTACCAGACGGTGTGGTGTGGCATTGACGGTGTGGTTCTTGTGGCCCACATTTTAAGATCCAAGGGGGTTTTCCGATAACTTAATTGCTACAATGCTTAAAGCAAATCAGCAAGTATCAGCTCAACTTTACCATAGTATTTGGAGGGCCGATATTGTATTGTGGAAGCTCAAGGGTTTTAGGACGCAGTCTCCATGGACTTCTGGACTTTTTTCAAGCAGCTTGGATTTGGGTGTTCGTCTTGGCTCGTTCAAGGTCAAATTTCAGCCTTGTTTATCTATTTTCAGCGGAAGCTTGCCATGTTACCTGAAGTTCAGAACTTTTTACAAGGAGTGGCATTCAACCCTCTTTTGTTCTTCCGATTGCTCCTTGGGCCCTGAATTTGGTTCTCTGTTCTCTTCAGTCGGCTACTTTCCAGCCTCAAGAGTCGGTTAAGTTTCAATTTCTCTCTTGGAAAGTGGTTTTACTTTTTCCATTGCTTCAGCCAGAAGGGTTTCAGAGCTCATTTTGTTATCTTGTCATTCTCCTTTCCTTGTCCTTCATTAGGACAATGCGGTTCTCTCTAAGGGCCAGATTCAGATTTACACTCATGACACTCTCACGGGCAAAACCATGTTGATTTGCAGGTGAGGTAAAATGAATGTTAGTGTTTGCATGCAGGGGCAATACTTTATTTTTGCATTTTGCACACAGATACTGACCAGTGTTACTGTTACACTGTTATTAGACTTGTGCTAGAAAACATAATATCACCATGGTATCACCTGTAATACTGATTGCAATTAATTCATTTTACCTCCCCTGAAATTAAACATGGTTTTGCCCACGAGAGTGTAAAGATCTGAATCTGACACTAAGTTCCATCTTAATCAAGAGATTGTCCTTCCAGCTTTTGGAGGCAGGTCATCCAGCTCCCCAAAGGATTTCGGCCCATTCCACCCATTCTGTTAGTTGAAAAATGACACCTGAAAAATGGCACCTCTTAAAAACCATTTAAAAAAAGTCAAATTATTTTTATTTTATAGGGGCAATACATTAATTCCACTTTTTGCACTTTTATTTAGACTAGAAAACATCCACTATCAACTATAATACTATTTCAGATAATTTAACAGATGATATTTACTGCTTCTGCAATGCAATATGTTTTTTTCAAGGTATGAATTGCCACCTCCTTCTAATTTCTAAACTCTAGCTACAGTCTAGTTATTAAATGTAATTGGTAATCATTTCTAACATAAGCAACCAGGTAAAAGTAGTTTGTGGTGCATAGCGGTATGTCCTTAAATTGTCCTTTTAATTTTGGGTAGTGTTGCGGTTACGGATATCTTTTTCCCCTTCCTCCCATGGCAGCACACCAATGGGAGCTTCTTCCCCCTTCCCACCTCACAGGAAAGAAAAAAGACACTGGCGGTATAAAAGCACGCCTCCCTCCGCCTTCCGTGTCTTTTTTTCTTTCCTCTTATCTTGCAGGAAGGTCCTCCAGCGGAGGTCTCCAGTTCGGGGGATTCCTCCAGCGTGGCCCGTCTTTGGTCCTCGGGAGCCGGCAGGACTTCAGCCGGCATTCGCAGCTTCTGCCGGTCCGGCCGGCCATGTGCAGGAGAGCCGACAGCTGCGCTTTGCACGCGCGAGCTGCCAGCGATATTTGTATTACTTAACTTCCCGCCCCTGGTGCCGAGGGTGGGAAGAGACGCGCACCAGGTGCTCACAGCGTGCCCTATTAAGGGCGCGCTTTTTCTTACTGTTGTCTATGATTCTCTCACCCCTACTGGCCGAGGGTGAGAATGCAGGCCCTGTGTGTTACAGATGTCAGCCCAGGCAAACTGGGTCTGTGACATCACAAAGAAGCGTCTATTTAAGGGGTTACACCCCTTTTCTCTTTGGAGTTTTTTTTCTTTGCAAGCTGTTTTACCGTTTGGGCAATATGGAGGATCATAGCTCCTCTAAAAACTCTGGGTAAGCTGCATTTTCTGGAAACCGCCCTGGGTTTTTATATTATAGGTACTCTACTAATGTTTTACTTTTTTCGACAGTTCTGAGTCCAGTAGGTCCAAGACCCAGCAGAAAGCAAAACAGAAGAGACAATGCATCACAAATTGCGCTCTGTGATGAAGATTTACCTGATGGCTGTTCTACCAGTGTTTGTCAGGCCTGTCTTTCTAAGGAAGTTCAGTCACCATCCCCTCAGATGTTGGAATTTATCGCTATGATTAGAAACACTCCAAAGAAGAAGTCAGAGAGTTGGTGAAAAGACCTAGGCTTTCGGGCCAGGAGGATGTACCTCTGCCTCAACCTGCACCTGAATCTCCGCAAACTCAGCAATTGAAGCCAGGTCAGATTTCCGATCCTTCAGGGGAATTGGAGGAAAAAGGTCAGGTACCGCCTCAGGAGTCGGGAGTTAACCCGGATCTTATACCCAATGTTTTAAAGATCATTTATAAGACCTTGGACATTCCGGAGACACCACAAAATGCTATGCTACAGGACCTTTTGTTCAAGGAGCCTTGCAGAAAGGAAAGATACTTCTCCATCTCTGTGGTTTTGAAAAATATCATTCATCAGGAGAGGCTTAATCTGGATAAGAGATTACCTACTCCAGGAAGAATGGCGAGGCTGTATCCTTACCTACCAGAAGAGATCAAAAAATGGGATGAAATCCCGAAAATAGACATGGTTGTCTCTCACCTGGCTCATAGAACTACGTTACCCTTGGAAGACCTTAATGCTTTTAAGGATCCTATGGACAAGAAAATTGAGGTAGACCTTAAAGTTACATGCTATTTCAGGCCTAGCCCTTAAACCAGCAGTAGCAATAGCTACAACTTCCAGGGTGGCGAGGAAGTGGTGCCAGTCATTGGAGGCAGGTATTAGTGATGGCAGCTAAGATACCAGGTCTGTAAATGCCCCTAGAGGTGGGACAGAAAATTTCAGTCCAGGGACATAACAAATTGTAGAGCATCCCAGTCATTCTGGTAGCTCCGAATTGGCCTGGTCTTCGTACGCGGACAACTTGAGTCTGGCTGTGGGCCTCCGGTTGCATCTTTACCCGTTGACTCGATCTCCTCTGCCAAGGGCTGTTCCTTTACCCGTCATTGTGAAGGCGGCTTAACAATCACTCGAAGTCCAGACTGCTCACCGTTCCATTTGAAGGAGAATACCTTTTTAGTAAGGGCTTAGACAACATTATCACCAAGACAACAGGTGGTAAGTCTATGTGGTTGCCACAAGACAGGAAAAGAGGTCCTACAGCTAGAGCATCGACATCAGATTTTCGGTAACCAAGAACTTATAGGCCCGGCAGGTCATACAGAAAAGGTCAATCGGGTACATCAAGGCAGAATTTTCGTCTCTTCCGAGGAAAGAATGCACAGGCTCCTACCCGTGGATTCCAGTGACCTCATTCCCTCCGGAGAGGGAAGCTGTGGGTGGAAGGCTGTCCCTCTTCAAAGAGGCATGGGAAAATTCCACCGCAGATCTGTGGGTGAAGGACATTATCCAGTCCGGGTACAAGCTGTTCTTCATCTCTCCGTGCCCACAGGAAGGTCTTTACCGGGCAGGCTTCTGTCCAGCCTACAAGACCTAGCGGATCAGAAGGTGATAGTTCCTGTTCCCTGGAAACACAGATATCAGGGCTTCTACTCAAGGCTATTTTTGGTTTCCAAACCAAATGGGTCCTTTCACACCATCCTAGATATTCGGAGTTTGAATCAACTTTTGAATGTGAGATCTTTCAAGATGGACACATTGAGAAATATTCTGCCGGACATTGAGACTATAGACCCAAAAGATGCATACCTTCACGTACCCATCTGTGTTTCCCACAAAAAGTTTCTCAGATTCTGTGTCTTAGACAATCATTTTCAGTTTACAGCCTTGCCTTTTGGACTATTCACGTCTCCCAGGACTTTCACGAAAGTCTTGGTATCTTTTATAGCAGAATTAAGGTTACAGGGAATGTTTATTTATCCTTATCTGGACGACATTCTCATTTCAGCTGTTTCCAAAGAGGAATCAGAGAGGCATGCGCTTTTGGCGATCTCCACGCTCCAGAAATACGGCTGGTTGATAAACTGGGAGAAGAGCCAACTTTGTTCTACGACAAAGGTGAGATATCTGGGGGTCTGGGTAGACACCATCCAGTTACGTGTATTTCTCGCTCAAGAGTTTCCAAAATATTGTCTACCATACAGCAGGTCATTACCAGTCGCTGGATCATTGCAGGGAACTGCATGAAACTCCAGGGACTACTCAACTCCGCAACCGAAGCCTGAAGCAATGTCTACAACACTGGAAGCAGGGCAAATGGTCATAACAAGGAAGAAGGTCTCATTCGAATGTCAGAGAGATGAGAGCGGTAAAATTGGCCTGTCAGGCTTTTCAGAACACAATTTAAGGCAGGAAACTTCTGGTACAGTTGGTCAACAGAGGTCTTGTATATCAACAATCAGGGAGGAACAAAAAGCAGAGACTTGTTGGCAGAACCAATGCTGTTGTTAAACTGGGCAGAAAAACACCTTCTGGAAATTTCAGCCACTTACATAGCAGGTCATCTGAATGTAAAAGCCGATCAGCTCAGCAGACATCCTATTCTCCCAGGGGAATGGCAACTGAAGGAGTCAGTATTTCAGAGAATTGTATCGATTGACCACGCCAGAAGTAGACCTTATGGCATCAGCAACCAACAAAAAGCTGCCCAGGTACTTCTCTCGGTATCGAGATCCTCAGTCGCTGGGAGTGGATGCTTTGATCAACCCATGGAACTTCAGAGTAGCTTACGTGTTTCCTCCAATCCCTCTTATTCCGAGGTTACTCAGGAAAATAGAGGAGACAGACGTACAGGTGATAGCAATCCTCTCATACTGGCCCAGAAAACAATGGTTCTCAAAGACCGTCAGAATGTCTGTCGTCCCACCATGGAGGCTCCCATGTCCGAAGGACCTGCTCCATCAGAGGGGAGTATGCCATCCACATCCCAGGACGTTGTGTCTGACAGCCTGGTGGTTGAAAGGCAGAAGCTGACAGCCTTAGGCTTCTCCGAAAAGGTAATTGCTACTCTGTTATAATCTAGAAAATCTTCTACCTGTAATACAGTAGAATTTGGAAGAAGTTTGCTTTCTGGTGCAATAGTAAACATCTTCAACCTGACTCTATTTCTACCATCTTAGAGTTTTTACAGGAGGGCCTAGATAAAGGGTTGGCAGCTAACTCCGTAAAAGTCTATATTTCTGCTTTGAGTGCCACACTAGATATTAACTTGGCAAATAACAAATACATTGCCCGGTTCAGACCTACTATTAAGACTCCTGTGCACAGTGGGATTTAAATCTAGTTCTCAGGGCACTAATGCAGGGACCCTTTGAACCACTACAGGAAACACCATCAATGCTACTTAATTTGAAAACAGCTTTTCTAGTTGCCATCACCTCGGCCTGCAGGGTCGCAGATTTAGAGGCATTATGGGTAGAACCACCATATTTAAATAAATTTCCGGATAAGGTGGTATTGAGGACAAATCCTAAATTCCTCCCTAAGGTGGTAACTGATTTTCATATTAACCAAGAGATTATTTTACCATC